>VZSF01004559.1:0-19636 GCA_013398295.1 Chionis minor
GAGCACGTGGATTGGGATCAAAGTCGAATCAACAGAATCCTCCTCAGACACCAGCAGTTGAAGAAAGAGCCTGACCCCTCTTGGTCCCCCAGCTTTTATACTGAGCATGATGCAGATAGGATGGAATACCTCATTGATCACAGTTTTGGGTCACCTGTCCTGTCTGCTCCTCCCCACAGGTGTGACCCCTCTACGCTTTGAACCCTCCAGTGGGGCACACAACAAAGTTGGCTGGCCTTGGTTGTTACAGCAATAAGTATAAGCAGAAGCTTCTCTGCATGCCATTCCTTGGTATTAACTATAAACATCAGGCCTTATCTCTGCTAGAAGCTGACACTGTCCAAAAAATACACTGTTAATTTCAGAGAGTTCAGTTAGTTAGAAGAGGCTTAGCTGAAAAGTAAAATTACTGAACATAAAATTGGTTCTGTTTTACCTCAAACCAAGACACAAGGAAGGAAACACACTACTACCTGAAAGGAGGTTGTAGTGAGGTGGGGCTCAATCTCTTCTCCTAAGTAACAAGCAATAGGACAAGAGGAAATGGCGTCAAGTTACTCCAGGGGAGGTTTAGATTTGATATTAGGGAAAATTTCTTCACCAAAAGGGTTGTCAAGCATTAGAACAGGCTGCCCAGGGAAGTGGTGGAATCGCCATCCCTGGAGGTACTTAAAAGGTGGGTAGATGTGCTGAGGGACAGGGTTTAGTGGTGGTTTTGGCAGTGTTAGGTTGATGATTGGACTTGATGATCTTAAAGGTCCCTTCCAAGCTAAGTGATTCTGTGATTCTGTGATTTGTACAGTCAAAACAGAAACAATGCTCTCACAAGACCATTTTGCTGCACTGTTAGATACGGGCAAGGCCAGGCAGGAGGCGTTATTGCCGGTACCAACTGGGAGCTGCCCACAGGCTCCTCTGTAAGGACGAGCTGGCTGAGTTTATCCCGAGGCTGAGGGATGTGCGGAGCAGGGCAGGGACTGATAGCCAAGCTGCACCTGCAGCACAGCCCCAGCCGGTGCCCGCCCAGGGAAACCGCACTGTGGATCCCTGATTCCTCTGTGTGCTGTGCTGTTGTGGTTTCAGAAACCCACAATTTATTGTCATTTAGACAATTATTCTATCACCTGATGACCCCTCCCCACCCAGGAAGGGGAATCAGAAGAAAACAAGGAAGACTGGGAATTTAAATGTAAAATTGAGATTTACTAGAATAAGACTAGATAACATTAATGACACTAGTGAACCAGTATTGATGCCGATAACAGTATAAAATATACAAGGATTATACTCATCCAATTACATCAGTAGGAAGCTGTGCACTCCCAGCAGTGGACAGCAAATGTCGGACGCTGTGAGTGCTATGGCTTCAGGAGGAAGGGAGGGGCTCAGGGGTCCGGCACCAGGGCAAGAAGTTCTCAGGATCGCAGCCATCAAGGGAGAGAGAGCTTCACAGTAAACTTGCTAATTTATATTGAATGTGATGTTCATGGCATGAAAGAACCCTGTTGGCCAGCTTGGGTCAAGTGCCCAGGTCTTGCTCCTACTCATCCCTGCACCTGGTGAGCTCGAAAACACTGTGACCTTGAAATCCACACACCATAGCTGGCTGTAAAGTAAGTATTTTTGCAAATTCAGACACTAGCATGTTCTAAAAGTACAGTTTTCCCAAGCATTAAAAGAGAAATTAGTCCTGTGTCACTCAAACCAGGACAGGTGCTCAGGGTCACTACAACCCTAGGGCACTGACAGCTCCTGTATTCACCTGAGGAATTCTTTATTTTTTAATACAGCTATTACAGACGTGATGAACTTTATAACCACATGGCATTCTTCACACTTTGTTGGCTGTGTGCTTATTTTCCTACAGACACTTATTTTCCCTTGATATTTTTTGTGTTTGTTTCCCATGAAATTCATCGAGTTCCCTGAGCCTCTGTATCCTGAGAGTTTACAAGATGCACATTAAGCCTCACTGCTGCCTGTAGCAGCAAAGGCCTCGACAGAGATTCTTTGTGGAGAATCTCTTTATGACTAGTGCTGTTTCAAAGGAGGTCACCACGTAGTGTAGTGAGTCTCCGGTTACAGGAGGCTCTTTAAAAATAAAAATAAATTACTGCAGCAGAAGTATGTTGAGGAAATATTGACACAGATTACAAAACTGGGAGGAGTGGTCTATATGCCAGAGGGTCATGCTGCCATCCAGATGGGCCCGACACGCTGGAGGATGGAGGACAGGAGCATCAAGAAGTTCAACAAAGGGAAGTGGAAGAGTCCTGTGCTTGGGGTGGAAAAACCCCATGCACCCCTACATGCTGGGGGTGACCAGCTGAAAGCACCTTTGCAGAAAATGACTTGAGTGTTATGGTGGACACCAAGAGGAACATGAGCCAGCAACATGCCCTTGTGTCAAAGACTGCTGGTATTGTGGACTACATCAGGAGCGTCATCCACAGGACAAGGGAGATGACCTGTCCCCGCTACTCAGGACTGGTGAGGCCACACCTGGAGTACTGCATCCAGCTCTGGGCTCCACAGTACAACGGAGCCATAGACATACTGGAGAGAGTCCAGCGAAGGGCCACAAAGATGACTGAGGGACTGGAGCATGTCCCATATGAGGAAAGGAGGGGACTGTTTAGCCCAGATAAGAGAGGGCTCAGGGGTGGCTGTTACAAATATGTACAAACAGCTGAAGGGAGAGAACAAAGAAGGTGGATCCAGACTGTTCTCAGAGGAGCCCAGTGACAAGCCCCAGCGGCGATGGGCGTGAACTGAAACACGGGCGGTCCCACCTGAGAACACTCTTCCACTATGGGGGAGACCGAGCGCTGGCACAGGTCGCCCCGAGAGGTTGCGGCTTCTCCATCCGCGGAGACGTTCAAGAGCTGGGCCCGGGCGGCCCTGCCCGAGCGAGGGGTGGCCGCGCCGGCCTCCAGAGCTCCCTCCCGTTCGGCGGCTCCGCCACACCGCCCCCGGCCGGGCGCTGCCAGGAGGGAAGGGGAGCCCGGCAGCGCCTCTCCTCGGCACCAGCTCTCGCTTCCTTTCTGCTTAGCCCTCCCCACCCNCCGGCCCAAAGCCGCCGAAGCCCGGCGTGGGGCAGCCGGGGAGCCCCGCCCGCCGCAGGCGAGGCCGCGGCCCTGACTAGGCGCGGGGAGGCGGGAGGGGCGCGGAGGAGGCGGAGGACATGTTGTCTCCCCGGCGGAAAGGGCGCTGCGGCCGTTCCTCGCCGGCTCCCGAGAAAAGCCAGCGGTCCCCGGCGGCCCGGGAGCCCGGCGGCCCCGCTATGGAGGAGGGCAGCGGCTTCCGCCTCTCGGCCGAGTGCCTGGACGAGCCGCCCAACAGCCGCGTCTTCGTGGTGCTGGGCAAGGACGCCGGGGAGGCGCTGATCCGCGAGCGCTTCGCCCCCTTCGGGGACATCCAGAACATCTGGCTCCTGCGGGACAAGCGCACCAACGAATCCCGCGGCATCGCCTTCATCAAGTTCGCCCGCAGCTCGCAGGCCTGCCGCGCCATGGAGGAGATGCACGGCCGCAGCCTGGTCCCCGACACCAAACCCATCAAGGTACCGCCGCCGGGCCGCGCCGCGCAGCCCCCTTCCTGCCGGGGGAGCGGGGCCCGGCGGGCTGTCCCCCCGCTCCCTCCCCAGCATGGCGGGCGCGGAGGGCGGCAGGCCTCGGCCGCGACGCCCCGAGCTTGCCGCTGGAAGGTCGCGTTGGCCTACGCGGGGGCAACGGAGAGCGTCGGACCCGCCCCCGGGGGGGATGCTGTCACGCTTTTGGGTCAAACCCGCCCCTGGTGGGCATGTTGTCACCCTTTTGGGTCAGACGCGGGGCGGTTTGGGCTGCGGGGCTTGCGGGCTTGGCGGTGCTCTTCGGGAGGAGCTGCGGTGGGTGCCAGCCTCGCCTGAAGTTCCCACGCGTGGCATAAGCTGCAACAGGCCTGGGGAGAACGCAGAACCTGGAAACTAGCTTTTTCTTCCGTTTTTTTAACCTTGAAGGAGTCTCCAGTGTTCCAAGACAGTATATTTTGACTGTTGTGAGCAGGATCAGCCCAGATAAATAGAACTGGTTTTGCAATTATATTTTGTAATGGTTTTGTACTTTGTGCAGTTATTTCAAAACAATTATGGGGTATTTTTAATCTGTGGAACTCACTGGCAGCTTTCAAGCTCGCAGATTGTTTTCGTATTCGCCAAGTACTGAGAAGATATGAATGACTTTGTACAGTGAAAGGAGATTCCACGTGTTTTGTTTGAAAAAGCAACCAAGTCAGTAAAGTCTTTTCTGAGGAACTTGTCATTAGACACCAAAAGAGCAGAGTTGTATTCCTTACTTCTCTGCATGACTACTGGAAAAATAATTTAAGAGCTCTGTGAAATCAGTTGCTGCTTTTGCATCGGAGGCTTCTTTTGAAAGTTGTTTGTATTTTTCTTATTTGATTGTTTTGGGCTTGTTTGGGTTTTTATGTTTTGGGGTTTTTTTGCCTGGTTGTCTTCTGGGCTGCGCTTCTGAGATTAAATATATTTCAATAATTAAAAAGGTTTTTAACAGTTACAGATGTGAGGAGTTACAATCCTTCATAGAGCACCGGACCTGAAGACTTCGGCCCAAATGAGCAGTGAACTGCAGTAGCAAGGTTTTAATAAGCTGCTAGGCTTTTTTGTTTGTTTGCTTGCTTATTTTTTGTTACTATTGCTATACTAGGCCTGTTGCAGTAATGCATTTTTTTTTACCTTGCATGCCAGCTGTGATATTGGCAGTGCCACTGAATCAGGCTTCGATATTGCTGACTATTCTTCATTATCCCCAGTGAATACTTATGCTGGCCTCTGTCCTGTTTGGAAAAGCATTTGGAGTGTGTTATATTTGTAGATCTTTTGTCACAGATGCATCTATGATCAGAGATGTTCTTTTTTTCCATACTAGGAAAGCTAACTTCTGTGAAAGATAAATTCAAAGACTTGTTAAAACAGTTTTTCTTGCTTACTGATATGTGGTTAAGGCCCTTTCTCCAGTAATTAATGTCTGTGTAATTATTTCATTAGGTATTTATTGCGCAGTCAAGAGCTTCTGGAAGCCACCGAGATGTTGAAGATGAGGAGCTTACACGAATCTTTGTTATGATACCAAAATTCTATACAGAGGAGGATCTGCGAGAGAAGTTTAAGGTACTAATTCACTATTTTTCAATTGTTATTTTAAATTGCATTTGTCCTCATTTATCAGAAGGTCTTAAAGTGTGGAGCTTAAATGCATTTTCAAATATTGTAAATTAATATGCTTTTTATTGTTCTAGATGTATGGAGACATTGAATATTGCAGCATTATTAAAAACAAGACTACTGGAGAAAGCAAAGGTTTGGGCTATGTGAGGTATTTAAAACCATCGCAAGCTGCCCGAGCAATTGAAGAATGTGATCGAGGTAAGAATCTGACTAAATTCTTTCAAGTTTTTAACAATAAGTGTGTATCATCATTAATGTGCCTTTAAATTTTAGTTTTGTTTGCAGATAGATTATTTATGATGTAAACACATCTTAAAGATCTATTGCAAATAAAAAATAGTGTTATTAACAGTTGCCTAATTCACATTCTTGCAGGACCAAACTGCAAGTAAGATTGGTGAAAAGTGTTTGGAAATGGATACAGAGTTTTCTTTCATGCATTATTATTGGCCTGTAATGTAGGCTTCATACACAGGAAAACCTCACTTTAATGTATCTGTGGGAATATGCATTTTTAATCAAATATATTTGATATAAAATGAATGTATATCTAAAATATGCTTAATAATCCATAAGGATTCTCTGATTCTCTTGTGATTACATTTATTCAAGAACAAATTCATCCTAATCGAAGTTTGGGGCGGTGTTTTTTGTTTGTGTTCATTTAATGTCATGATTAATCTGTTACAGAGTGAAAGACTCTGTATGCTTTATGACCAACCATTTGTTGTTTATGCTCTAGTACCAAAAAGGTGAATTTGAGTGAGTCTGGTGGAAGGCCCGCAAGGTGGTCAGGGGCTGAAGCACATGATTTATGAGGAGAGATGGAGGGAACTGGACTTACTTATACAGGAAAAGAAAGGGTTTTGGGGAAATCTAACAGCAGCCTTCCAGTCCAGCTTCCTGTTCAATGTTCGCTTAATCACAAATATGAAACAACTTGGTGTGTAGGTGTGGTCGGCTTTTTTTTTTGTTGGTTTTTTGTTGGTATGTGGTGTGTTTGGGATTTTTTGTTTGTTTGTTTGTTTGTTTTTTCTCCAGTAATACACATGGTGGTTCTACATCATATCTATCTTAAATGGTTCTACAAAAATTGTATTTGTGCCAATTCTTGCCTAGGAATAGGGAAGTCTGAGATTACTTAACAGTTAGATTTTATTTCCTTTTTGCTGTGAGGTTAAAATGAAATTAGTTGGATAGCCTTAGTGTAATACCTATTTCTTTCATAAAAGCAAAACCCAGATCAGTGCAAAACATACATAAATGGCTGTTATGGCGTGGAAGTTCAGGTGATTGCCTCTGGAGCGTCTCTGAATCCTGCCAAGTATCACAGAACGGTTGAAGCTGGAACCTCTGGAGGTCATCTTGCCCAACCCCTCTACTCAGGCAAGGTCACCTGGGCACTGTGGTTGCCCAAGACCGTGTAATATCTCCAAGGATGGAAACTCTACAACCTCTCTGGGCAACCTGTGCAGTGCTCAGTGTCTCTCACAGCAAATAGGCTCTGTTGTGCTTAACTTGTTACTAGGAGTAGTTCTATGTGGAAGTTGTTAACTTTACACAATTATTATGCCAAACTCCAAGAGTTATAGATAAGTTTTTTTCTTAAAGCCACACTTCCCGTTTTTCTGAATAATATGTTTCTAAGTACAGTACTTGAATAATGCAGATCTGGTCAGATAATTCAGGTGTGCTGAAGTGTTGCTATACGTGTGGTTGTTTCTTTCAGGCTACAGGGCCATTTTGGCTGAACCTAAAAATAAGTCACCTGAGTCTTTTGAACATGATTATTATAGTAATAACGTGAGGCAAGAACCAAGAGGAAACACACTTCCATTTTGTAAGTCACGGTTTTTCATACTAAAAATGATTTGTAGTCTTGAGTATGGTCACAAAGTAAGAACGCAGTTTGGAAGAAGGAAGTTAATGGAGCCTTAGATCAACGCTTAAATAGTATGTTGGAGTTAGAAACAAGCCAGGCATTTTGTCACTGTATTTTTATGGCTCGCTTTGCTCTAGGTGGTCGATTATTTTGTGACTTGCATTGATGAAATAAACACTCTAGCTTTAGTATATAATTGACTTGGATTACTTTTAAAAGTCGCATGAAAAATATGTGTGAAATGAAGGCATGCTAGTGTGATGACTCCAGTTATTTATTTTTATGTTGATTCTTGAGGTGGGCAGCCAGAGTTTTGTAGTTTTGAAAAAAATGAGAGCAGAATTCAGGAGTCAGTCTCCAAACGTCTGTCAGTGGTATCGCGACTTCCCTTTATCCAAGAGCAGCTGTTTGCCCTCTTTGATCTAGTGCCAGGACTGGAATATTGCGATGTTCAGCGAGATCCTCATACCAATAGTGGTAAGTAAAAGGACAAAAAGATTTTTTTTTTTCTTTCTGTGAAGGAATGCCTTTTCGTTGTGCTTCAATTCATTTGTATTGTAAAATATAGTACATTTGTTGGAAAGAATTAATGTTTTATGTATCAGTGGTTGCTGCTATCACTGATGCATAAACCCAAAAATTCAGTTTTGTTTGAACCCCTGTTTACAGATAGCCTTAAATACCTTTATTTTCAGATAATAGAATCTCAAGAAGGACAGAATCAAAACCATGAGAAGTGTTTTTTGATCAAATGAAGTTAATGATTTTGGGCAGAATAAGTGGAGAAGAAGTTTCAAAAATTATTAGACATCTAGTTTAAATGTTCTCTAAACAGATCTTTTGAAATGGGTGGTGGGGTGATGGTGTGTTTGTGTGTAAAAGCTAACATGAGTAAACTGGGTTAAATAATTCCAAACCAAATCATGTTTTCTATTGGAAGTATTGTTTTGGTTTGGTCATCTTGTTGTTTTGCTGTTGCTGAGAAGAATGTGAAAGAGGTCTCTTCTCCAAGAAGCTTGAAATGGAAATGATCGAGAGAGTTAAAATGTAACTTTACAGTACTTGAGAATCACTTTTGATGGGATAATTACATTTTAAAAAGAAACTGTATCTGTTTTTATTTCTAATTCAGGGTTAGGGAAGAAGACATGTTTTCACTTGTGTTGCTTTATTACCGTCTTGTCAAGTTAGCATAAATACAGCTGATCTGTCACTAGTTAATTCCACTGAAATTTGCTTTACAAATATTACCGATGTTGCTGTTAAGTAATGCAGTGTGTGGTAAAAAGACTTAAAACTTCTGTATCATCCGTGACTAATGTGCAGTTTAATCATATTGCTTTATGTGAGTATAGTTTGTTCTTAGGATTTAACCATATCGTACTGAAACTGTGTGCACTGTTATTTGTAGGCTACGCTGTGATTCAGTACAGTACTGCTGCGTCAGCTATATATGCCAAGTATAAATTACACGGTTTTGAGTATCCTCCTGGAAATCGATTAACTGTCATTTTCCTAGAAGACGGGAGTGATAGCTCAGAGTAAGTACCAAAACATAGAGACAGAAAATTGTAAATTGTGTTCTGGAGAGTAAAATTTAAAATAAATAAATTTTAAATATAAGAGGTAACAGCAATGTCACGGTGATCTTATTTCATGCTCATAGATAGTATTTTCTAAAATTTAGGTGTTTGGAGGTTTTTTTTAATGGTTTAGAATGAGCCTTCTGAAACTTACCAGTGTTTGCTAAAGAAAAAAATTAAAATGTATATTCTTATGATACATTGGAAAATCTTGGATTAGGCAAGAATCTTTGTAAATGTCTCTGTAATATGTAACAAGGCTGGAATGTGTTTTTTTGATTTTTTTTTTAAAATTATTTGTGTGTGTGTGTGTTAAAACCAGGTTTATCTACTTGATCTCTTGTTGGTTGTCTACTGGTTGCAAATAGTAGCTTTGTGAAGCATGTATGGGGAGTAAAACTGTTGGGTGCTGAGGATCTGATACCTCCACTCTATGGGGATTGTCAGGTTTTACTTGGACCATCTCTGATCTGTAGCTGTGATATGAATGTCCATTACAAGTTGGAGCAGCTTAGGTACGCTTCTGCAGTGAATATTTTGGCTTAGTTTCATCCTAAAGGAATCTAGTTAATGTCAAACCTATTGTGGGATATGAATGATGACAATAAGGGGAGACAATGGGGAGAATCACTTCAGAAGTGCATGCCTGATCAAAAAAAAAAAAAATGAATTGAAACTCTCCTTGCAAACTATTTCCTTCATTCTTCAAGAATTCCTACTATTTCATAGCCCTACAACATGGCTTGTGAATCTGTGCAAAAAGTGTAATTGGTTTTTCTTATTCTACAACAGAACAAAGAATGATTACTGGGAAATGAGAACTGGAAGTATGCTTTCTGTGATAATATTCTGACTTCTGAATTGAATCTCTGTGCTCTTTATTGAAACAGGTGAAATTTTCTGTCCCTTCTGCCTGTTAGGCACCTCTCACAAACTGTAGTGGGCTCTTTAGAGTTAAATTTATTCCCCCTCCCCTGGCTCTGAGTAGGAAAAAATAGGCAAAGAAGAGGGGGGGGTTTGTATCTCTATATGTAGAAATAGGAGTGTTTTCAGCGAGTTGCAGCTAGTATGAATACTTCCAGATCATGAGCGTCATGGAAGGCTGACTTGATTTTCATTATCTATGTGAGTTTACAGATTTCCTGAGATACTTTCAGATGTGCATTAAAACTTACTTTCTCGTGCTGAATTTAAGATTGCCGTAACTTAGCTCTTTCTTTAAAATAGTTTATTATCACTTCTGCTTTCAGCCTCATCAGAAAAATGGCCACACAGCTGGTGACAGCACAGGTGTCATCAGTGTTGCGGAATAACAACACAATTGTTCAGCAGTATAGGACACCTCCTGTAAGTTAATATAAGGGGTACTGTGAATATTTTTCTGAATTACAGAACCACAGATTCACGGAACGGTAGGGGTTGGAAGGGACCTTCAGAGATCATCTAGTCCAACTACCCTGCCAAAGCAGGTTCACCTAGAGCAGGTTGGACAGGAATGCATCCAGATGGATTTTGAATATCTCCAGAGAAGGAGACTCCACAACCTCTCTGGACAGCCTATTCCAGCGCTCTGTCACCCTCAAAATAAAGAAGTTTTTCCTCATGTTGAGATGGAATTTCCTGTGTTCCAGATTGTGCCAGTTGCCTCTTTTCCTGTCGCTGGGCACCACTGAAAAGAGTCTGAACCCAACCTCGCCATCCTTTAGATATTTATAAGCATTGATGAGATCCCCTCTCAGTCTTCTCTTCTCCAGGCTAAACAGACCCAGGTTTCTCAGCTTTTCCTCATAAGAGAGGTGCTGAATTCCTTTGATCATCTTTGTAGCCCTCTGCTGGACTCTCTCCAGTAGTTCCTCATGTTTCTCGAAGTGGAGAGAGCCCAGAACTGAACACTGTACTCCAGATGTGGCCTCACCAGGGCAGAGTAGAGGTGGAGGATGACCTCCTTCGACCCGCTGGCCACGCTCTTTTCAATGCACCCTAGGAGGCCATTGGCCTTCTTGGCCCCAATGGCACATTGCTGCCTCATGGTCAACTACTTGTCCACCAGGACTCCCAGGTCCCTCTCTGCAGAGCTGCTTTCCAGCAGGTCACCCCTAACCTGTACCAGTGCATGGGGTTGTTCCTCCCTAGGTGGAGGACCCTACATTTGTCTTGCTGAACTTCATTAGGTTTCCCTCTGCCCAACTCTCCAGCCTGTCCAGGTCTCAATGTATGCCAGCAGAGCCTTCTGGTATGTCAGCCACTCCCCCCAGTTCTGTGTCATCAGCAAACTTGCTGAGGGTACACTCTGTCCCCTCCTCCAGGTCATTAATGAGGAGAATGAGGCTGGACCCCTGGGGAATGCCATTAGTTACAGGCCTCCAACTTGTCTCTGTGCTGTTGATCACAACCCTCTGCCATTCAGCCAGTTCTCAGTCCACCTCGCTATCCACTCATCTAACCCACACTTCCTAAGCTTACCTATGAGGATGTTATAGGAGACAGTGTCAGAAGCCTTGCTGAAGTCAAGGTAATCAACATCCACTGCTCTCCCCTCATCCATCCAGCCAGTCATGCCATCATAGAAGGCTATCAGATTGGTCAAGCATGATTTCCCCTCCGTGAATCCATGTTGACCACTCCAGATAACCTTTTCTTCTACATGGTTAGAGATTTCCAGGGATGGAGGTGATGCTGACTGGCCTGTAGTTTCCTGGGACCTCCTTCTTGCCCTTTTTGAAGCCTGGAGTGACATTATCTTTCCTCCAGTCCTCAGGCACTTCTGCTCTTCTCCATGACCTTTCAAAGATGACAGGGAGCGGCTTCACAGTAACATCTGCCAGCTCCCTCGGCATTCATGCGTGCATCCCATCAGGGCCCACAGATTTGTGGGTGTCAAGTTTGCCTAAATGATCTCCAACCCGATTGCCCTTGGCCAAGGGAGAGTCTTCCTTTCTCCAGATTCTCTCTCTTACCTCCGGGGTCTGAGATTCCTGAGGGCTGGCCTTGGCAGTAAAGACTGAAGCAAAGAAGGCATTCAGTAACTCGGCCTTCTATGCATTGCTGTAAGAAACTTCAAATATGCCAATAAAAAACACTGCTCATTTTCCTCTGTAACTGTTCTAGATGCTAAATTTTAAAAGAAGTACCTCTGGTCCTTCTCTGGTTGGTTTGTATGTTTTTATTCTCTGTAAAGGTGTCTTGCCTTATGTGGATTCATTGTCCAATTTAATGAAAGAACCAAAGTAAACTAATGAATTAAGATGAGAACTGGTAGAGCCTGTTTAGGTCCTGTGATAGGAAAAAAAAAAGTAAATAAGGTAAAATTACTTGCCCCCATTGGTTAATTTATATTTCCATTTTTTCTTCTGTTTTAGCAGGCATTTGGAGGAACTTCTGGCTCACAGTTACTTCAGCCCCAAACAGATGCTGTACTTCCGCCACACAAAAAAAAAGTTCCACCTGACACTTCTGTGAAGGAAAGGCTTTTCATACTTTTTCATCCCCATCCTTTACCTGTAAATGTATTGGAGGATGTGTTCTGGTAAGACTCCGTTTACAAATAAGTCTTCTCTAACCAAACCCCATGAAATATTTAAAATAAATGGTGAAAATAAAAAAGATTGTTATCATGAAAACTTTCCAGAGAAGACAGTGCACAGTGATAAATAAGTAACAATTGATCAATAGGTAACAGTTGCTTTTTGGAACAAGCGTGTAATGGAATTCACCTTGAAGCATAGGTGCAGCGTCATCAGTATAGCAGCTTTGTTACTGATTCACATAATCTAAAGTAAAATTTCTAATCGCTTAACATTTTCTTTTAGAGAAAAAATGTGGTACTTTAGGTTTTTATAGCCTAATTTATTTAGCACTTTCTTGTACATATTTCTATGAGGAATACAAGTGTTTTGACAGATTCCCACGGTAACTTAGGGGAGTAAGTATAGGGAGGGGTTTTTTTGTAATATATCCTGAGACATTTTGATTGTTTGCATCTTATTGACACTATTTCAACCGTCCTTTCACACTACCTCCCTATGAGGAGCAAAGACTTGAGAGACAATTTTTGCCATCTTATAAACAAATCTATAGTTCAGCTGTTCTTCAGTATTTTATATTACTTATTTTTAATATACTCTTGAAGAATAAGACTTTTCCCTTTTCTAATAGCTGCTATTTGCAATAAATCTTTAGAAAGCCAAAATATTTTCAAAGCACTGGGAGAGGAAAAAAAACAATATGCACTTGTGTGGAATTTAAAACTGTACCTATTTGATATACTGTATTTCCTTAATCAGATGTTGGAGAACAAAAAGGCTGTGCACAGTAGTCTTGACACATGTGTAACTTTGGTATGAAGCAAGCAGACTTTATTTTCTTTAAAATGTGTTTTAAGGAACTGTCTAGGAATCTCCTGAGGACTTGGAAATCTGGGTTTTTCCATAAAGCTTTGGCGCTTGATTTCTGAGTCATTTCAGTGAGACCTTTTCAAGGATGAATCACAACTGAGCATGTTCATTTAAGTGCAATGCAAGTTTAGCCTATGAATTATCTGCTGGTTTCTGTGTGTGTCTCGCCTTTTTGGTTTGTTTGGGTTTTTTTGTTGTTTTGTTTTTGTGGGGGTTTTAAAGTGCCATTTAGTGTTTGGGGACTATGGTATTGATTAGCTTTACATACTCTTTTAAATAAGAGATAAGTCACTGGTGCTTGTGGTTCTATTGTAATATTCTATAGAAAATATTGCCTACGAATTTTGGGTTATTTCTATGCCTGCCTGGAATTTTAGAGAACAAACTATGAAAACTGGGAGTTTTGGAAGAGGACAGGACAAGAAAATACAGCATATATATAAGAATATAGTTTTTGCAGCTGCCAAATCATATATGCGTCCTATTGGATAATAGGTATTTATGTTGTAGCTAAACCTGTAAATTAGCACCTTTTTTTTTTTTTTTCCCTCCCCTCTAGTCGTTTTGGACACTTGATAAAAGTTTATCTTGTGGCTGGAAAAAATGTGGGCTATGCAAAATTTGCAGACAGAGCAAGTGCCAGTGATGCCATAACTGCGTTACATGGCAAGATTGTGAATGGTGTCAGACTTAAAGTAAGGTTGGCAGACTCACCTACAGAAGAATCTAACAAACGACAGAGAACTTACTAAGCAGGTGAGTACCCAGTCTGAGCTGTTACTTAAACTGATGTTCAACTCCATGGAATAGTGATAGGCAAAATATTTTGAAGTTAGATATGAACATGTAATGATAAACTTTAATTTTTTTTTTTTTTTTGCTAACAACTTGAAATTTAATTTGTGATAAATTTGTCTGTATACATATATGTGTATGAGGGTGTGTATATGCTTATATATGCATACGTACACTATATTTTAGTAAAAATATATTTTTTAAAATTTTTGAACAAATACGAACCAGTTGATTAACATCAATCTGGATGTTTATAGAAATTTTCACTTTATGTAAATAAGAGTACCAGTTAATACTGAAAAGAGTATGCAAAAATAAACAATGGAACTGAGATCAGCTTGTGTGTGTCTTTCTTTCACTAAAAACACATACCCTTCCAATGGTGTTGGATAAAGATGCAGAATTAGTCCTTGAAGGGGAGAGTAGGGAAGGGATAATTAAAAAAGGACATGGGAAGGACAGGGAAGGTTGCCAGGTGAAACCGAAGGTTTGGGATATTTGGGTCATCTGAATACTCAGAAATCAGTGTAATTTTTTTTTTTAAATTTTTTTTGATCTTTTTTTAAATATTAGTACTATGACTACCAAAAGAGAAATATAGTTGGGGGAGGAAAGGCTAAGCCTTGTGACCTACAAAGTAAATCCCAAATATTACTGTAGCTTCCAGATAATTTCAGTAGCCATATTATCTTCATAGGGGACATGCAGTTTTGCTTTAACTCATTCAGAAAACATCAGATGAAATCCTGACTCTCTTTACATCAATATTTTACTTCTAAACTTCACTCCTTGTACCTTTCTTTGTGTAGATACTCCTTGTGACCCAGGAGACCAAAATTGAAAAAAGATTGAAAAATTGAAAAAGACCAAAAAAGATTTTGCCCAGAGTGTTCTTTTCCTCCTTTCTTCCTAAGGACTTTCATGTTGTTCTTGTGATAAGCAGCAGTTACTAAAGGTGGCCTTAGTCTTTATACCCGACTTGCTTTTTAAAAAAATGGATTTTTAGCATTCTTGTCCTGCATTGAATTGTAACTAAAACTCATTTTAAACTTTTTTTAATCATTGGCTCTGGTGAATGCAATTTTAAGTAACTTGTACCCATGCTCTTATCTTTGTACAAAGGTTTTGTTTGTTTTTAATGTGACTTTTGCATCCAATAATAGAAGGCCACGCTCTTGGTCACTACAGGAAAAACTGTGACGCAAAGTGTAATGGAGGGCTGCCTTTTTACTACTTTTTACTAGAAAAGTGTAGATATGCTACGCATCCAAAATTAGAAAGGTGATTTATCCTTATTCTTTCTTTCTTTGTTTTTAAGAAAGACAAGACTGAGAAGACTGGGAGGTTCCCTTCTGATTGTCAACCTAAAACTGATTTTTATTTTTTTTTTATTCACACACACACACGCAGGCATTTGCAAGCCTACATTTTTCCAGTGTGATTTTTGAGAAGATTCTTTAAGGTCTCCAGCTGTCAAAAGGTGCAGTTGGTCACCAAATGGGGTTTCCAAAAGGCTAATACTTACTTTATATTTCAAATTATGTTCAAAAATTCTGATCTATACCTATTATTGTCTACTTAGAAACCTGAATTGCCTTATAAGGTGAGACTAGGACATACACATTTGCTCTTGTGGCATTGTACCTCGTTAGAAAACTGGAGAAACAAGGTCATATTTGAAGAATGATCTTTTTACGTATGCAAAATTAGAGCAGAGCTCTTTGTCCTTTCCTAGGTTTTTACATTTCTGTAAATTTTCAAATAGTGAAGAGTACTAGTTTTAGTATGTTCAAAGACGGACACCCTAAATTTTTCTTGGGACAGATTACCTGTAATTCCAGTGCAAGTGGCCGCTGAATATTTCCCCTCTGGTTAGCCTTTCATCTGCTGTGTCCGTGCAATACCACAGGTAGCAGAGCTTTCTAAATTTATTGTGTTACATCTTGTTAACATCCTGTACATCAGGTTCCTGATTGTCAGTCTGTTAGCAGGTTGTCTTAGCACCCATCTCTTCTTAGGTTAGACAAACAAAATGACTTGCTCTCTTTTTGTCCTTTAGCCAGTTTCTCGAGTTCAAATGAAACGGTGCATAATAAGAAAGATGCCATCTGTGCTCCTTTTTTAAAAGGGCTTGCTCATTTAAATCAAGCTTACCACTGTGTGACTCTGCATTGGACTGACTGACGAAGAGGTTTTGCAGCAGTTTAGAGGCTTAGATTTTGCTTCCAATTTAAAGCTTTAAATTGTGCGTGTGGAAGGGGATGGCATTCTCTCTACATCAGAAATAGTACCTTTTTTGTTTTTTTAAGACGTGAGAATATTAAATTTTGTTATTTTTTTGATTTTAGCTGGAGGAAATAATCTTCTTAGCTCAAACTTCTGTGGGTTTTCATTTAAGGAAGTCATTGCCTCTTAAAAAAGTCAATAAAATCCTTTCTAAAGTCCTGTTGTATTGCTTGCATCTTACCTCTAACAAGTTGACTGGATTTCTGCGATAGTCTTTTCTATACAAGGTTCTCTGATTAAATTCCATTATAAGATCTGTGAATTCAATATAATCTATATGAAAATAAATTTAATTAAATTGCATAATTCAATTTAAAGAAATTATTTATTATTTCAACACAGTTTTTATCTGACTTTTCAAAGTTTTTTCCCCAATAATATTTTTCTTATAATCTTTTTAAAATACAGTTTACAAAATTGTTTCTTAAAAATGTTTTCTGGTAATGGTATGGTATGCTACTGATAATTCTCTTGCAATGTAAACTTCTGATCATTAGTTTATTATCTTACATTAACTTTTGTTTATCAGGAGGATTTGAATACATGTGTATTAATATTCTAAACTAATCCATCTAATGAATTTTGCAGGCTCTGACTCTCCTACAAGTCAATGACCATTCAGTTCTTTATATGAGTAGTTAAAAGTAGCAGAGAAATGATGGAAATAAGAGAACCTTATTGGTCTGTAACTACTTTAAGTTCTAATGTAAGTTTTTTTGGGGTGAGGTTCTCCCCTCTTACACTAAGTAAGTATTAACGGTTGCAATAATCACTTTAAAATATCTTGCTTTGAGTCGGTGTAGGCTTGAGATGACAACTACAGTGTCTACTTCTAGGCCGTTGCTAAAAGCAGAAGCTATCTTAATGTTCTTGGTGTTCAGCCTCTTGTGCTCTCTACTAAGGTTTTTTTCACGGCTTTGAGTGTTTCATGGGAACCTCACCACAATTGTCTGATGCCGGTAAATTATATCATTCAAAAATAGAAGAGGAAGGAAAGAATTTGGTATCTTTCAGAAGAACGTATTGTGGAATTCCAATTAATCTCTTAATTGCAACCCAGTAGTTCTATTTAAATGTTACTACACCCCCAAAAAAACACCCAGCTTGCCTCACAAACTAAAAAACCCAAAATCCCACCCCAAATGTTTTTCACAAAGCTTTCAAGTAGTTCTTAGGAAGCAGAGCTTCTAACTAGCAGTATATTAGAAAAGCAAAACACAGATATCTAAGGCCGGGTTCTGTGCCTCTTAATAATCATTGCTGATTGGCTTTAACCCACAGCAAATGCAATTCATTGCATTTTCCCCCTTCTGAAAATATTTGGTGTTTTCAAACAATCATTTAGTTACTAGGTTGAAAAACGCTTATTCTGTCATTATATACTTGGTTATTGTTGTCTTTTATGATCCTTCTCTTGAAAAAGTCCTGCATCATTGATTTGCATTCATTTTTTCAGTGAAAACTTTCTTAAAATCATGAAGTTTAACATACATATTTATAATGATTTATTTCTGTGTAAAAATGTTTTAAAAAAAAGTAATCATATCATAGTTGAAATACACTCTAGAATAAAAAAAAGTTACCTATATTTTGTATCAACAGTATACCACAGAAAAAGTGCTGGCTTTCACACACTGCTCAGAAAAAGAGGTACTTCTTTAAATGCTAGAGAAGCATATATAAAATTTTAATATTATTCTTCCAAATACATTAAAAGCATTATTTATATGCTGTTGTAACATTTGTGTCTTATTAGCTATATGTTTTTAAATAGGTATGTTGCTTTTTGATACTATTTTTGTACTTGTGTTTTTTCTACAGAAACTAAATAATGACATGACCCTGACTGACTGACTGAAAACGTGACTAGACATGGTTCCTGTGGACAGTGACAGCTTTTTTTTTTTTAATTGTTACTTAGTTGATCTCCTCTCTCTATATATATGGTACATTCTGGTTTTGAAAATGCACACATGCAGTTTTGAAAATTATGTAGGCATTAAAAACTGTAAACTGGTGGTTGTTCTTGTAGTAGTCTATAATCTTGTATTACAGAAATATCTCTCTCATGTTTAACTGAATTCCTCCCTTAAGATGGAAATTACATTGACAGGGGAAATAAAGGAGTCAGCATTTTGTGGCTTGACTGGTTAATTGATAATGATTCAGACTACGACTGTTAAAACAGACAACATTTCTCATGATCCAAATTGCATTGAAAAATGAAGTACAGCAGTAAATTAAAAGAAAATGAAATAACTTTCAAAAACTACTAAGAAATCTGACAGTTTTAAGCTAGATTTAAGAAACCAGCTGTAATCAAGAAAATTATTCAAGTACAGTCTTAATTGTTTTGTTGATTTGGGCCAAAAGTATTCATTATGCTTTGTGTGCTGTTTAGTGAATTGACTGTGGGTCAGACTATCAGAGCTGCTTACATTTGTCTCTTCTTATCCTGAGGCCTTTTGGTTATAACTGTGGGGAAAGTGTGGAGTCTAGGGGTGTGGGGTTTTTCTGTTGAGGCGTTGGGGGTTTTTTGGTCCTTTTGAGGAGTTGTGTGGGTTTTTTTTATTTTGTCTGTGAGGTTTTTTAAAGAAGCTTTCAATGCATATGTTGTTTAAGTACAAATTTGACAATTCAGCATTGCAGCAGGATAAAGAGGATTTCAGCATTGATGAAAAAGTGAATGAAGATGGTTCATATAAGTGTTTGCACAGATAATTTTCAAATGCCAAATACTTTTCTGTGTCATTTTGAATACTACTTGTGGAATTGAAAATGTCCTGGTTATTGAAATAATTTATACAGATAAAATTGTGCTACAGCACAGTAGAGGACAAGCATGCTCTCAAATGCATCCTGCTTCCCAGCGTCTCCAGTCCTGGTCCCTCGATCACTGGAGTGGGGAGAGACAACAGAGCATCCTGTAACTTCCTCTGACTCTGAGCTCCTTCAGAAAGATTTATTTCCAAGAGCCCTAGCCCACAGGAAAGCAGGGATGAGAATGCAGGTCTTACTCCCATAGTTACCAGGCATGGGATAGTGAACTGGCTTCCAGAGTAGATGCAGTCAGCGTGTACGATTTTAATGTGCTGGGAGAGTTAGTTACGTTAATAAGGGGGGGTTGAGTCAGAGGGAAGACAGAGTGAATGACAACCCATTGTAGATCTGGGTAATGGCATTTATTTAAGAACCAACAAGACTTGAGCTTTTATCCTACCTGATAATTTTCATGCACTTACCTGCTTTTCTCCCCTTCCCGCCAGCAGTGTTAGGTTCACGTAGCCTCAGATTCCCTGTCCCACAGGGAGATTTGCTGCCGTCAGGAGAGCTGGGCAGAAAGTTGCGTTTGTGCTGTGCAGCTGCTCACAGCCACCAGCCTTGGGTCCCACTGGCCAGCGTCCCGGGGCAGCCCTTGGCATTTGTTTCTGTGCAGCTCAGGGAGCTGATCCCACCCACCCCCCCACCCCCC
>VZSF01004559.1:19643-32242 GCA_013398295.1 Chionis minor
CCCCGATGATTCCCACCACCTGCTTCTCCAGCCACGTATTCTTTCCAAGAATACTACTTCTCATCAGAAACCTTCCTTGCAGCCTCTTTTCTGGTGCTCCAAGCCCCTGACTTTCCCAGTCTCACTAGTGAATGTGCAGAAGCACAGTGCCTTCTAATTGGTGGCTGTGTCTTGTGTCTCTATTAATTTAAGCTGTTTTTACCTACAACAGATGGCCTTGTTGTCTTGTTTTGTGTCTTTGTTTTTCAAAGAGAAGGAGGAAACGAGAAGGTATTGGGAAATACCTCCAGTTAGAAGTAGCTGAAAGCTGCAGGAACCCTTTTTAACTTTTCTGTGCTGTTTTACAGCAGCAAAAGACACGCACCCATTAAAGCAATGCCCCTGCTTGGGGCTGGGGTGGGAAGAGGAGGGAGCGGAATAGCAGAGCCTTTGGTACAATCTTTTTTACTGGAAGAGAAGCTTACTCAAAACTTAAAACTTTACCATACAGTGCTTTACAGTCAGCAGTCTTAAAATACTGCTAGAATACAAACATAGATTTGTAATCTAGATTTGTATTCTAGTACAAATCTAGTAATGCCTAGTGACTTCAGTCTAATGTCTAGTACTAATCTAGTACGAGATCTAATAATGTCATGTGACTTCACCTACTATCGAATTAATGCATTTAGAAGAAGATTTACATGCAGGTACATAGCATTTCTTATGCAGCACATATTTTAAAACATTTAGTAAATTGGTCTTTAATACAAGATACAGACACATTCAACTAGTTTTTCTTTATTTCCTGTTCTTTATAAAAAGAAGCATCAGTAAAAATATTTTTGCATTAGAGAGGATACGTAAGAATGAGCGCTGTCTTTGTGATTTTTTTAGAAGTTTAAATAAGTGACAGAAACTGTATTAAAAAAGCCACAAAGCAGTGTTATTTCTTATGTTAAAAGAATATTAGAATTCAAATGCTTAAATGTTAGGAAGCTGCAGAATAAAGGTTGCCTAAGAAACCTCCTTTTACTTTCCTCCATTCCCCTCATACACGTGTTACGATGCAGTCCTTGATGACTCACCAGCAGCTTTTTTCCCAAGAGCAGTTACTTCATTCAGCACAAAGAATAAAATTGAATCAGAGCTGTGTGGTTAAAGCAGGCTGTAAAAGTCCTACTTAATTTATTGTGGATGTTAGAAATGACATAGTGAATAAAACAGATTTATGTTTCAGTCTGGAGCATGGGATCCTGGCTCTGACTCCGGCCCAGAGACTGTTTGTGAGGGGGGTTGCCATTTCTCTGGGGTTCCTCTGGAAAAGCCCTGTTTGGGGGTTGTGAGGGGTTTTTTTGGTGTGTGTTTGTTTGTTTGTTTCCCTTGTCCTCACCATAAATTTTGAGTAGAATTTGGGGCTTGCCTGTATTTACTCAGGGGAAATTATCTCCGACCAGATTGCCATAGATCCAAAACTCCAGAACTATCAAGCAGCACCTTTGCAGCCTTAACTGTACAGTGTGCGTGTGCAGCAGGTCCAGTGTTTTTAGAAAGCGTCCGTCCTGCTGTGCAAAGGGGACAGAGACACCACGCTCATATAGCGGGTCTGACGCGTGCTGCTGAACGTGTATAGTGTGACATATCTGCATGTTAGGAGTAAGCTAAAAAATAAGCCTACAAGGGGTGAGGTGCGGTGCCAATGCATCTTTTCAGTGCAGACCTCCACTGCATGTATTTGTCTCTACTGAAGAGAGAGCTTTAGAGTACATGATGACAGTGGGCATGTTCTTTAGGTGCCAGGGGAAATGCTGAGAATCTCTGTATGATCAGTTTAAAAAAAGAAAAAACCCCATCAACTTCTCATTTTTGTGCTTTTTGATCTGAGTGTCTTCTATGTCACAATCCCCAGTCTAATGTGGCACTGAAGGGGGGTGCCTGTGCGTTTAGGTGACGTAAACGCTCAACTGACTGGTGTCCGTGCTTGGCCCTCCATGGTGGGAAAGAAGAATTATCTGTTAGAATGATCCTCACAGCTACCTGAGGGAGCATTCAGTGCACACCGAGGTTTAAAAGATACCCTTGACAACCTGAAGTGATGTTACAAAGTAGAGAGAATGGTGTCATTTTCTAATTGTTCTCAATCCCATTTCTATTATTGCATGTCCGCTGAAATAGTGGGCCACTGCACTCCCCTGGGCGTGGAAGGTCTGTGCTCTGTATGTAGCCCAGCTTGGGGCTACGGAACTCTTTCCCTGCTTGTTCAGTCCGTTCTTGAGCTAAAGAGAATTGGGCTAGTACTCAGAAGAAAACTGAGACTTTGAGATACCCTAAGAAGCAGCTCTGCAAGTAGTGTATTATTTCCTTTATAGTCATCGTTGAATCAGTCTATTAGGTGACTCATGTGGAGTCATTTGTAGTGTGCTGATAACGTTTTTTAGAAGATCCTTTAAAGCAAAATCATTGCCCTCCTTAGATTTCGGTGTATTTCCTGAAAGCGTTGACGTACTAGTCTTCTCCGCTAAATACTGGTTGTGTACATTTTGTTGAAGTTCCCCAGCATTTTTTATTAGATATGATATTCATCACTCCCTGCTTAAATTGTTACATAGCACTGCTGATAAGTAGCTGGCATGCTGATTTTCTAGGTCATTTCATTGGTAAGAAAAAAAAACCTCTCTGCAGAGGATGAGCACTAGGATCCCATACTGGAAAAAAATGTGTCATGTTTATTCTTTTTGTTGGCTGTTAGTGAATGGGCTAAAACCATATAGGGGGTTTTTTGTGCTGTTTTGCAGTAATAGTACTTTAATGTTAGTAAGTAGAATTGAGTATGCTTATCTGTAAGTGACTTGGATTTCAGCTGTGTTTATCAGCTATAGTTTCTGCTGGCATTGAACGGGGCTTTTGTACCTTTTGAAAATGAGATAATACAGATTTCATACATTGTGCTAAATGACATCCAGTAGAAATTATTTTATCTACTTATTGAGTCATAACCGCTTGGTCGGCAGAGGGGACTTCTGTTTGTGTAACTGGAGAAAGACAGTAATTTGCTTATGTTGCCTGAATGTCTACCTTAGAGTATTTCTGATCATTAAGTGGGGAAAAAAAGCCCATTCTTGAGAGGTCTGCACATTCCAAATGTGATCTGTGAGTCAGTGATTGCAATTAATTCCCTTTGCTGGTCTTGGGGCTCCTGCCTTTTTCTTTGGTGGTAGAAACGACTACTCGAGTACCTCATGGTGGGGCAGAGCCCAAATTTGCAATGCACAGTGGAATCGGATTTCTTTCACATCCTTCCTCTTTCTTCCTGTTAATGATCCATTTTCTGACCCAGGGTACACTGCCATGTTATATCTGCTCTGTCTACAGAGATATCATCTAATGTCTGCAATGCCAGGCACCTCCACTCTTTCAATTACTGTAGCACTGAGTGACAGAGTAATCATATGTAAGTGGAAGCTGTTGAAGGTGAAAACAGCATGTAATTATGTGCATAGCTCCAGTTCAGGAAAACTACTCATTTCATATTCTCACCGTGATGTTTTTCGAAATTTTCTATCTGTATTTGTTAAACATTCCCTTAAAACTTTGTCAAAGATTCTGCTCAAGTGTTTCACAGAATATCAGATTCGAACGGCAGTTGGACCGGTAAATTTTCTCCAAAATAAAGAGGAGGAACAATTATAAATGAAAGAAGGAGGGTTCTTCTATGCCAAGTTCTCCTAATATCACGATAGCAAAGGGACAAAGGGGGACGCGGGAGCCCGGCGCGTTGCGAGGCAATCCCCCCTGTTCCAGCAGAGGTCACTGGTCTCCTGGATGTGCAGATGCAGGCTGCAACTCAAAATTGATGCTGCTTTTGAAAATCTGAACCTGCTTCGAAGGTAATCGACCTATGGATAGAATTTCTTAACCGAAAGGTTGTGGGGTTTTTCTCACAGATAATTATCTCAAGCTGTATCTATTTCAAACACATAATTTAAAATACTTTAATATAATTTAATAATTATTATTTAACTATTAGAATAATTTAAAAGCAGTTGACAGAAGACAGAATCCTAGTTTAAGATTTTTTTTTCTGGAATGA
Source organism: Chionis minor (assembly GCA_013398295.1). Classification (NCBI taxonomy): domain Eukaryota; kingdom Metazoa; phylum Chordata; class Aves; order Charadriiformes; family Chionidae; genus Chionis; species Chionis minor. The sequence goes on from VZSF01004559.1 coordinate 23,713, forward strand.
TTTTTAAACCATTAATTTATTCATAGCCTCTTAATTCTGAAATACAAATGGTCTGGTTTTGCTTGCACAACTCACGCATGTCTATTTCTGATTTTTTTCTTGCTGTTACGGAGGATTTTCATACTTTTGTAAATGCAGGGTTAGCCAAATAGTTTTAAAATTATCATGCCCAGTATGAAAATTTTCTGTGAGACACCTGAAGACACCATATACAAAACACCTATTTATACCATTTTTTGGCCATTTTTGCAATTTCTGTGTAAAAGGTTGAGTGAGATAATGAGCAGGAACTCAGAAGAGAACCAGAGGAAAGAGGGACAAAACAAAAGAAAAAATAAGGAAGATGATAAAAAAGTTCTGATTTTGAGACAGAATCGGAATAGGAAACAGTGTAATAAAAGGCAAGGGCTAGGTGGGGTTCCTAAAGGAAAGTCACTTCAGATATTGGGAAAAGCAGGGAAGTGCGAATGATTCGTATTTTAAGACAGAAAAGACGGAGGGCACTGTGATGCTCTGGAAGCCAAATGCTTTAAGATTAGGTTGGGTGTAGGGATTTGGAGTCCTTTGGATGGATGTCTATCACCAATGAACTGTAGAAGCCCTTATGTCAATCTGTAGTAATGTCACTCTTCTGTGTCTTATTTCTCCTTTGTTTTGAAATACACCAATTGTCATGCACCATGCACATTTTATATGTGCATAAAGAATTAGACCAGGATTACTTTTAAAGCAATATCTGTTACTCAAAAATGGGTGGTTTCTGTTGAGCTCCTTTATGTTGTTGGGCAATTTCTCCATCCTCCCTCTGCTGTGTGGCGGTTCTGTTCCTCCTCCTCGCGCTGGCAGCCCAGCCCCAGCTGCAGCTCTCTTGGGTTCAGCGAACAACTCGCAGCACAAATTCGCATCAGGTTGCTCATCCACGGCCTCGGCTTTTAGCAGGGACAATCACAGCAGCAGAAGCTTGGGTTACAGGCAGGACCGGGCCTCCCGCAGCCAGCCTGGTGCTGTACTGCACTCCAAAAACTCCAGGTGGTTCCAGAGGCTTCAGACAGCTCTGGTGGCTGAAGCTGCAGAGACAAAAGGAGGCAGCTCTGTCAGGCGGCATTGGTGGGTACCAGAGCGGAGAGAGATGTGCAGCTGAACGTAACATAAACCACAGGGCAGCTGCTCGCTCTGCTTGGTTACAGATGCTTTAAAGGAAGCTTTAAGGAGGAGTTGCTTGGAGTGATGATGGCCTTCATGGCCTCGGAGCTTTGTAAACATGGTGAATCACAGCTTGAAAATAACACTTCAGTGCTGTACAATCCACGTATCTCCTAGATGGTGGGGCTGTCGTTTTGAACTATACGTGCATGGCACTGTCAGTTTAATTAAATATTGACATAAGACTTTTATTTTCATCTGCTTTAGCAATGTGCACCTGTCTGCTCCCAAACCTTAATTCTCTTCTTAAGAATTTTTCTTGAAAGTCTGCAAACTCTGTGGGGCTTGGGCTTGAAGCCCCACCTGGTGGGAAGTGTTAAAATACAATGTTCAAATGCAATGTCTGCAGGACCTTACTAAGACTGAAGAGTTAACTGCTGACCAGACCCTACTCTATATTTAGAGAAAGTGTTTACAAATCTTGAGCATGGGAGTACAGAAGATACCCTGGGAATTCTTCCAACTCTTCTGACCGAGTTCTGTCTTTGGAAAGTGCTAATGAGGAACTTGTTCTGATGTCATTTTAAGAATTCCAGGACAATGATAACAGAGCATATTTAGTTATGTGAACATCAAAACTCTAGTGGAAATGCAAATATGTATGCTGGAAATATTTTCTCAAATTGAAATTACAAACAACTTCACAAACAAAATTGCAAGATTGCTGAAAGTTATTTTAAGTATCAGAATTTTTATTATCCTCATTCTGGGCACACTAAATCCGCCTCCTAATGTGTCCATTATATTTAAGGATAGCAGGAGTGAACTTATATTTAATCAACAAAACAAAATTAAAGGCAATGTCATGCGAAAACATACACTCCATGTCTTGACCCACTGATGTTTTTAACTTTTAAACAAGTCCAGAAAATTCTCTTCTGTTCAGGGTTCACTTCTATTATAATAATGCTGGGGGACACTAAAATTTCCTGCCTTTCTTCTCCATGACAACATACCAGCTTAGCTACTTAAAATTCTTGCCAGAATTTTGGGCACAGATTATCCATACATAAGTATCACATTAGGTTTTTCCTTTGCCTGTTAAAGGACAAGGATATGAAGATGGCCTCAATGCCTGTACATAGCAACATTCTTGGAATTTTATCCTGGAGGCAATCCGAAACTGTTTGAAACCGGGTAATCTCTTTGGTGGCTTTGGAAAAGTACATTAGGTTGTTGTCAGGGTGCAGAGGAAACTGTACCATTGTGACCTTTTTTAAAGCTATTCTAGGGGAGGTATTGAGAGAAAAGGTTTTTTAAATATTGAAGTTTTAAAGAACTTACTGTAGAACAGAAACTAGAGGGCTGGTAATAGCCAGCAGGTTTATAAGGGTTGTAGTAACAACCCTTCCAACCAGAGATGTCTTTCTTTTTATTGTTGTTTAAAATGCATAGCTTAAAGTGTTTATGATACTTTGGTTTTGCAGTCTACACAGTAAAGAAATTGTATGCATTCTGCTGAAGATGAGGCCATGGGACTACTAGCCATTGCTGAAATCAAGTGTGAAATAAACCCTTTTCCTTATATTTGAGTGAAAATAACTAGCTATACAGAGTATCAACTGTACAGATTTTGTTTATGTGAGATTTAACCACTCCAGCTGATTTATCATATGTTTGTCTTCAGGGATTGTTGGAGTTCTGCCAAACTGCATTTCAGATTTGCTTTTCAGACTTCTAGTTTCTTGTATTTAATAGGGATATTCTTACAATATTCTTATAAATACGAATCTCCTATAAACTGTGATTATCTATGTAAGATGTTTACCTCTCATTTGAGTTTTAAAGTACCTCTGGGTGGTTCCACTTCCCTTTCCAGTTTCTTCAATGAGAAGAAATCACTATCCCTTTCTCTTCCAGGATGTTCAAGAATGGTTTAGATTTTATTCCTGTGATGATCTATGAACATGGAAAGTATTTTAATTATATTCTATGCATATCTTACGGTCCTGGTTTGAGGTAAAACAGAACCAACTGTCTGCTCAGTAATTTTACTTTTCATTTAAGCCTCTTCTAACTCTGAAATTAATGGTGTATTTTTCAGACAGTAGTCCACTTCCAGAGTTAAAAGGTCTGATGTTTATAGTGAATACCAAGGAATGGTATGCAGAGAGGCTCCTGCTTATAGTTATTGCTGTAACACCCAAGGCCAGCCAACTTTGTTATTTGCCCTGTTGGAGGGTCGGAAGCAGAAAAGCTTAGAGGGGTCACACCTGTGGGGAGGAGCGGACAGGACAGGTGACCCAAAACTGACAAACAGGGTATTCCATCCCATCTGCATCATGCTCAGTATAAAAGCTGAGGAATCAAAGGGTCAGCCCTCTTTCTTCAATGGCTGGTGTCTGAGGAGGACTCTGTTCACCTGCCTTTGATCCCAATCCACGTGTTCCTGACTCCAGATCTGGAATCTAGTTTCTGTCCATTGCTGAGTCCAGTCTGGGATTTTCCCAGTGCCTGCTGGTGACGTGATTGTCATCTGGAAGATTGATACTGGCTTTGTATATCTTTCACTATTTCCCTTTTTTGATATTATTGTACTTCCTTTTTATTATCAATATTTCATTAAAGTAGTTTAATTTCTTGTCAACTCATAAGTCTGTTTCTCTCTCACCCTTCTCTCCCTGAAGGAAGAGGTTGGGGAGAGTGTCTGTCATTTGTTTCAGAGGCCAGTCCGGACACGACACTTACGTTGCTACACTTCAGGATTTCTCTTGCTAGGTACTGCCCCAACCCTGTATAAAGGAGAGCAAAAAATGGTGAAATGAATAGACCTGTGCATATGGATTATCACTACTGAAACTGAAGAGCAAAATGTTGAGAAGATAAAAACAGTTTTTCCAAATTCTCTTCAGGGGAATGGAAAAGCGGCCAAATGGGAAGATCAAGAATTAAGAGTCTGATTTTACTCCCAGGGAAGATGGGGAAAGGCAGGAGTATGCTTTCATACCTAGAGTTGCTGCTTGCCTTGGTTTCTCACACCAAAGTGAGCAGACAGAAAAGACTAAACCATCTGAACAGCCGTACGGGACCAGCATAAAGGTCCGTTTAATCTGGTGTCCTTCTCTCCACAGTGGCTGGAAGCCAATGCTTGGGAAGAGCATTGGAACAGGGCAGATAAAGAGTGTCCTTTCTTGGGCAATTTTCAGTAGGCAACAGGCAGGCACCCTTTAAGCAGGAACTGCGAAGGAAATTATTGCACCTAACAGCTACAGCTGTCCTTCATTCATTTGTATAATCCCTGCTTAAAAACATCTGTTTCTTTAGCTCCATAATGCCGTGTAGCAGCAAGCCATCCAGTTTAATAACACTTTGTATGGAGAAGTTCTTCCCAGTTGTTGTTTTAAACCTGCTGCCTGATCATTTACTAAGTCTTCCTGAAGTCTTGTGTGATGCAAAATAGTGTGTGATCATTTCCTGCTGGCCTCCTACATATCATCTGGGATTTTATAGGTCAGAAGACAATCCTTTCTCAGTCTGTTCTCCAGCTAGCAATTATGTCCTCACACAGATGTATTCCCATACCTCTGCAAATATTCTTTTAGGCACGTACATGCATTTTCTAGTTCTACATTTTCATATGAAGGAACCGGAACTGTACACAGCCCTCGAGCGCACAAGAAATTTACATAGGGATGTAATGAGCTCTTCTGCTTTGTTCTTGGCTGCTTTTGGAGTAATTTCTAACATTGTTTGTCCTTTGGACTACTGCTGAGTAGCAAGCTAATGTTTGCAAAAAAACTACTCACAATGACTCCAAATGATAAAGGCTAATTTAGAGCCCATTATTATGTATGTTTAGTTAGGGTTATTTTCATTACTGTTTACATTAGTTTGCAGTTATTGACAGAGACTTTCAGCTGCCATCTCAGTGCCCTATCACTCACTATTGTCAGATCCTTCTACAACTGCTCCGAGTCAGCTTTCGTTTTGCTTACCACGAGTAATTTTGCACCATCAGGAAACTGTGAAGGTCCTTGGTCCTCAAACAAGTAATTTTAGGCTATTTAGGTGCAACAGCACTTGCCCAGAAGTATTCTAAGTAATTCAGCCCTGAGGAGGCCTCAGAGGAGAAAGTAAATAATGTGTTGGGTGGTCAGTGTCCGTGAAAGAAAGAGGACATTGATCCGGTTTCCTACTCAGAATGGAGTTACGTGATGTTGGTCCCAATGGCAGCGGTGTTTTCTGATTTTCAGAGATGGCTCTTCAGTCTTTTGGCTCTCCCATACTCTAGGGCACGTGATTTCCATCTTGCTGGCGCTTGCCTTTTGCTGCCTTTACAGCACGTGCCTGCTATGAGCCTCCCGCCACCTCCTGAATTCACCCTCTGCCTAATTTGCTTTATTATCAGACTTTTTTTAATGCTCTTTGGTGCTCTACTTCCTTCATGCTTGTTCTTCAAAGCATTTCCAGTTCACTGGTTACTACTGCTGTTCTCTCACAGTTTTGCATAATTCGAATTAATTTGCAAAAAAGACAAGGTGTAATTTCCACAAATCTTTAATAAAAACATGTGTCTTCTACCTATTCCTTGCCTAAGGGTATTGTTTTGCCAAACACGCAAAAACCCTAACAATAATTGACAGCAAAGAAACAACAATATTCCTACTATAGGAGACAATAAAAATATTTTCTTAAGATTCTGTAAGTAAATATTTTCAGTGCTCACAGATCTGCTTATCTTCAGCGTATGGGTGGTAAGCAAACATTTCATATTATATTTAGTAAACTTCCCTGCTGCCTCAATTAAAGAACGGGACAGTTTAAAGGCATTTGTGTCTTGCCAAGAGTTGTGGAAAGAACTCTATGGTTTAACCTGTGGACGTTTTATCATCGCATGGAGAACTGAGCTGTATTTTACAGCTTTCTTTTAGAGAACACGCATCCCCATTGTTAATGAGACTAAACTTGAGAAGAACAGGTCATGTTTGTGGATGGACAAACCAGACTATAGCTCCTCTCCTGTGTTTACATTCTTACCTCAACATTTCATTGAGATGTTCAAACTTTTGCTCCTGTGGTGTAAATTATGAGTAAAAATCAGTGAAAAAAAACTCATGTCATTCGGTAGTAAGCGTTCTGATTTTCAAAAATCTACGTAGACTACGTAGGATCGGCTTGTATCAACACTTTTTGCCAGTGTTTCTGAAGTGATATGGTTATAATTTTCTACAGTTATCCAAGAAATGTCAATATGAATCCATCCAAGTGATGGCTTATTTCAGGACTAAAGTGTTATCTAGATAAGCCCTTAGAAGATGAGGAGGGTATTAGATGAGGAGGGTATCTGTGTGCATACTCATTACTATCATTTTGTCATTCACCATCTATGTAACATAATTGTATTGTTTAAACACAATATTTAAACTGCCCTTCTACATGTTCGTTTCTCTTCGGTTTAAGTATAGGCAAATTAGTAAAAAAAATACATGTCTGTAGACTAGCCACTTACAAATTAATAAGTGGCTAAGGCTATACGAAATTAGGTATCAAATTAATAAGGCTATACCAAATTAGGTATCAAGATTGTTAGAAAATATTAAAGTGTAAGTTGTTCAGAAACAAGCCAGCTAATTAAACAACACAGTTTTCTGTAATTTCTTTCTATCCATGGTTTGCTTTCTCAGGCTGCAGACGTTGAGTGGCCTATTGACTGAAATGAGTAATAGTGGTGTTAAATAGTGTCCTTAAGACATGATTAAGAGTTGTGTCCTTTATTTCTTTGCCCTGTTATTTAGTACTTCTAAGAGAAAAATAAGTGACTACACTCCTGATATTATTAAGCTTTCTGTAATGTATGTAGCTTGTTACTTAATCCTTCTATGAATTTTATATGAAAACTTACTCTGACAGCTCCCCAAATCCGTAATGCTTCATGTTTTTCCTGTTTTGACTCTTGGAAACTGAACACAGCAAATAAAAAAATGGTGTTACGTAATGAATTCCCTAACTTTATTGAACCACATTCAGAATGAAACTTCCAGGTTCGGATGAGAGAATAAAGCATCTCTTTCTGAGAAGCTTATCCTAGAAGTTACACTAAAAATGCTATGTAAAGGGAACCTTTCCTGGAGGTCTCTGATTCGACAGAAAAACAGCCATGGCTTTTTGTATGCCTGTGTCCCCAAAATGATCCTTTGCTGCACAACAATGCTGCCAAATCTGGAACTGCCTGTTCCAGAAATGGGGGAAATGGGGAAAACATAAACCAGCTTCACACAACTTTTACTTAATCAATAGTGTAGGCTCAATAGTTAGATGTCTAGAATCCTGTAAAGCTCTCTACTTTTTCCAAGGAATCTGCTGTTTTCGGCCCTTCTCTTATTGCAATTTGCTGGGTAGTGGCATCTAGTTCTCTGGGGTTTTCAATTGATTTTCTTGGCCGACAAAACGTATTTCCCATCTTGTTACCACGAGCCAGACAGCAGGGCTGAGCTGGAGGACTTAAACGGGACAGCCAGGAGGAGTCCAGTTTGCTCAGAGGGGCCTCAGGGCCCTCCCTGGAGGACAGCAGAGGGTGCCAGCCCTGGGGACAGGGAGTCACCGGGAGGCTCTAGCAGAGGGACCAGGGGCGAGTCGTTAACGGGACAGGCGAGGCTGCAGCCTGTCTCCTCCACGGCAGGGTGACCTGTGCCACTCACTTCTTCCTCGACGCGGGACAGTCCGGCTTCCTGTTTCCAAAGGTGAGCAAGGATGTCATGAAAGCTGCGATGGGGGATCTACAGGGGGGCGGAAAAAAAAAAAAAAAAAAAGGAAAAAGAAAACTAATATAGATTAAACTCAGGGAGGGATTTCTCTGGCAGTTTTCAAGGGTCTGTAACGTGTTTTTTTCAACGCCCTCCCTTTATGGGATGACAACCCCAAACCGGCCAAGGCAGTGACAGCTGGAGGAGGGTGACGGCGCGGTGCCGGATTACGGCGCTGGTGCCACCAGCAGGGCCCTCACCCGGGGGGCTGCCCACGCCCGGGGCTCCCCCCGGCATCCCTTTGTCTGCCACCGCCCTCCCACCACGGCCGGCCGGGTGCCCCTCGCCTCCGCACATCCCGCCGCTGCCCACGTGCTTCCCAGGTTAATTTTAGACCCGGTCTCATGACCGAGGACCGGTACTCGCTCCCCGTTCTCCCACACGCCGGCACCGACTCGGCTCGGGGCTCGGCTTGGCTTCGCGCAGCGGGGCCGCCCAGGCAGCGCCGTGCCCCGCGGCGGAGGGGCCGCAAACACGCTTGGCGGCGGCGGCAACAGCATCCCGGCGCCGCCAGCCCCGCGCCGCGGTACATGTCGCCGGGCCCGGCAGCCCCCCGCCCGCCCCGCCGCAGGTGGGTGCCGGCC
>VZSF01004559.1:32574-170416 GCA_013398295.1 Chionis minor
CCTCCCTCCCATGCAGGGCAATTTACAACTGCCTGGTGTGTGGGAATGAATTACAGATCCGGTATTCCTAAGTTGACGCACTCTTAGGATGCCTTTTTGTTTTCATTCTCCGTCTGTCTCTCTCTCAAAAAAGGAAAAAAAAGAAAAAAAAGGCAGGAACGGCCGGTATTCCCAATTTGCTAGCAATGCTGCAAAACCCTCGCGAGTAGTTTGAATTTGTATGGATTCATTATGACAGTTGTTGGGCAATTACCTGCTTCCCAGAAGTGCCGGTGCTTAAAATGACCCGTCTGACACGGGGTTTTGCCGGTGGCGCCTCGGTGCGTTCCGTCTCGGTTGGTTCCGTAGCGGCCGTACATCCGTGATGTTCTTCCCAAAAGCTTCAGCAGTGCAGATGCTGTGGACTAACGGGAACTGAGACAAAAGACCTTGCTGTACCTCTGGGAGTGAATTAGGAATCCAAGGTCGAACAGCGAACTGCAGCGCAACTTGGAGGGGGTAACGTAACAGAACAGAAAGTGTTCGCAAATCTTATTAGGGAGTTTAAGTGAAAAGTGTTCCTCAAATAGACTCTTACTCAGTAGGTGACAAAAAAAATGCTTAGTGAAGGTGTGAGGAAATAGCTATTTTAGGACTACAATTAACTATATCGGCTCAATTTTAATGGAACTAGTACATTTAATTGCATTCCTAACAGATTTTCTGTTCTCCAGATGATTAACTTGCAGAATGATACCAGCTGAAAGATTAAAATCTCATCAAATATCTAATGGTTTCTGTACAACATAATTGTGTTTGGTTTATAATAATTCTTTTCTAATAACCATCCTCTGTCTATACAGCTGTAGATATTATAATTGACTTTTTTTTTATCTTGATGTAAATGACATGACCTTGACCTTTGGAGGTTAAGCAGATGTGGTTGGTATGTTTCACGATATCTTACATGTTTAATAAAACATTTGGTTTTTATGTATGTATAGTAAGTAGAGTTTTCTTTTACTTTTGTTTAAGGACTAGACAAGATGATTACTTTTTCTTTTCTCTCCATTTTAGATAATTTGACAGAAATATGTGCAATGTTTATTAATTAAAATACCCTAAAGAGGTTTATATTTAAACTACTTTTTCTGGACATGTAAAGGGTAGAATGTATATCTGGGGAAAAAAAATATATTGCAGGGCTTGTGGCTGAAGACTCTCTAAACATTTTCCCATGCTGCTGAGGGCTGGAAGAGGTATCTTTTGTTGTACTGTAATTTTTCAAGCTCGTTTCTTCCACTTCCTATTAGTTTGCAATTACACTGCTGGATCCTCCACAGTGCTTGCGAACCATATTGTTAGGGGTATTGTTAGCGGTCTTTCTTCTTGCTGTCCCTTTTTTGTTCTTAGCCCATTCTGCCAGCTTATTCATAAGTCTCTCTGATGCTTCAAGTTTCTATTGCCGCTTTTCTAGTCGTTATTTTGCTTCAGTTCCACTCAGGAATAACAAAACATCGGTGCACCTACTTGTAGGAACAAGTGGGATTTTTTTCAAGGGCTGGTGTTGAAGGGCTGTACTCTCTCTTTATATGTTTGGATGTGTTTTTTTTATATAACCACCAAAACCCATAGCTTTTCTCACGGACGTGAACTGAGCAGCCATTCAGAGGTTACTACAAAGCCCCCATGACGAGATAGCCCCTATGCCGAGATAAAGCCTTGTGACTCCTCAGCAGGGGGGTCCCCCACCTCTTGCGCTATTGCACGTGCTGCTGGAGAGGGGGGCTGCTCTTTGGCACTTTTTCCTTCAGTCCTCACTGGAGATGAAGGCAGAGGGTGTTCATGGTATTGCTTCATTTCCCTTCAGTCCTCCGCCACGTCTATGTGGGATACGTACGTGTGTCTTGGTGCTTTTCTTCTGAGGTAGGGTCTACCGCTGGATTTCTCAGTGTGAGGGAAGTGAATGTTTTTGCTCTTGTTTTGCCAAATACATGAGATAGTAGCATGGTTTTCTCTGGGAATTTTTTTTTTTGTATATACTTCTTTAGTTTCCTGAGAACTTGGGTTTCAAGTACCCCAGGGCTTTGTCTCAGGAGAGCTGTATTTCTTAGGGAACATTAGTCCTCCAGGTCAGCCCTTCTGCGCCATGCTGGAGAACCTGCTCTCACTCATACTGGTATGGCAGGGGGAGATGGGAAGGGAACTACCAGTGATTCAAAGCTGAAGGGGGGTTTCTGTATTTTTAATGTGTTTGTATGTACACAGTGAGCCTGTCCTAATGGCTTAATTAACCCTTATGCCTCATATATAGGGTGGAAAAATAATTGCCTGTTATCCTGTCTTTTCTAATATTTTTTTAAAAACACTGAACAACTCAAAGAGTTCCCAGAGATTTCTGGTGTATGTGATGACATAGCATCAACATCTATATATAATGATGGCATACCGGGAACCTTAATTTTTCAAAATGTTACTAAACGCTTGCTGGTTTTGAAGCTTGCGACTATGCTGGCATGGGAAAAGACAGCAGTTTCTATAGTTAATTTTCATGGGAAATGTTACTCTAGGCGACTGTACTTCTAAAAGGAATTTCTCCAAGAATTTCCTTCAGGCTTGTGTGTGTTTCTTAAGCTGAGTTTAATGAGATTTGGGGGGGGGGCGGGCGGAGGGGGGAAAGTCCTTCCCAGTGGAATACTAAAGTAAATGCTTACACTTTTTTTTTTTTTTTTTGAATTTGCGATATCAGGGTTCTAGATGTTAAAAAAAGCAGCAACAGGTACTATATCCAAATGAAAATAAACACGCTCAGGCCATGTAAGGGATGGTGGATTTTTGGCAGATTCAAAAGGTGGCTTTGGTGACAGGCAGGGAAGGTCTCTAGCTGTAAGAAGTCTGCCAGGGACAAAGTTGCACTGTGAGGTGCCAGGTATCGTGAACTGAATTTGGTTTTAATATGATGAAATATTAAGGAATATGAAATGATAGTAGTGTTCATGCTATGATCGGTGCTATTTATGTATGCTTGTAATTAATTTCACTATCTCCCTACCTAGGTTTTCTGAGCTGAACATACAAGCTTTCAGCTGTTTCCTGTAAGTCAAAATATAGACAGGAGGGCAGTGAAAAGTTTTCTGTCAATGCTGCCACTGCTGTATACTTTCTGGTGAATCGTGTTTCTAGCATATCCCTCTTTTGGGGTTATTCCTTTCAGAAGAGCTGAAAAACAATGGAAGAACCTTTTGTTGCTGACAGCTGATAAGCTGGTCAACAAGGGGACAGCTAAATGTGCAATGTGGAAGATAGAAGACCACAAGAGTTATCATGTATAGAAAGTCAGACTCATGTCTTTTAGGGAAACTTCTGGGCTGAATAGACTTGTTAAGATATTAAGGGAGGAAAAAAGTGAATAATATCAAAATACTAGAGGCAACTGTTGAAAGAGGAAAAAACAGGCTTCAGGTGCATTTGGTTTTTTTGTGTTTTTCTTTTTTTAAGGGGGATTGTACCAGGTGACACCTGGAGGCTCCTTCCAAGATAAATTATTCTATAATTCTAACTAGTTTGGTGTTAAAGGCAAACCCCAGACACTGCTGTTTTCTGTTTACGATGAAAAATAGATGCTGCATAGAAACTCTGATTTATTTTTTTTCTGGAGTATGTGTATTAATCCTACAGGATTTCTGGCTAGTAAAAGACACATGTAAAATGTGTCAGTATGTACTGAGGGCTATATACAGTTATGCGTGGTAGCAGCAGGGAGGGAGCTGCTGAATTTCCAAGCTTGTCTTTCTGAGAAGCCTACAGACTGGTTGTTTAAATGGTTTCAATGTGAGTCCCTCCATCACCAACTCGGAAACCAAAAAAGATTGTATCTCAGTACTTTGTTAGCTATAACTTTAAAAAGAGAAGCTTTGAAGGAGGAGGAGGAGGAAGTTGGAGGTTGAAGAAGACTAAGAGGATGGGTCTGGAATGTATGGCAGTTGTAATGTCTTCAAGATGAGGAGAGCTTTATCATGATCCTTAGAAATGCCTCACTGTTAGCAGAGAGAACAGCTGCGTTTTGAAACCAAGTTAAATAATTTCCTTACTGGGTATTTTTGAGCTCCTTAAAAGTGAATATATTTCAATACTAGTTAAGAACACTTCTCTTAAAGGAAATGATAGATACATTAACTTGAGGTGTAAAGAAATCTCTAGTTGATTGTGAACTTAATGTAGAGTTGCAAGAACTTCACGTAGCAAGTGTCTTATAGCATTAGATTCAAAGGTTAAGTTTTCTACAGAAAATCAATTCCTTTCTGGGAAACTTGGTTTTCCTGCCATCTTCTTGCTGGGGGATGCTATTTGTATTTCTAGCAGAGTGTGGTCCCTGAGCATCTCTTAAAGGTTCCACGTTCCTCAATCAAATATTTCACAGTTGTGGAGTTTAAGTCCTGCCCCGACTTCAATGAATCTTTTCCTCTTTATTTCAGGATGCTGAGAATCAGGTGACCAAGTTGAATCTACTCAGAATTTAGCAGATACGAAGTCTAGTTTTGGTTATCATCTCTCACAGTGCAATCTGACTGCTAGCATTCATAACTCTGCTAAAATAAGTTTTATTTTCACTGTTTTACAGTGGAAATTGAGAGGTGGAAATGCTTGTAGCCCACAAACTATATAAACCCCCCGTACTCTTCAGTTCACGTGAAAATTGTGAAAATCACAAAAGCTGTGCTTAGTCCCTGTTGATTTGCATGTTTCTAGTCCAAGCAGAGATGCTAAGGAACGTATGGACTCTTTATTTAAAGGGCTGGATTAATTTATCTATATATGGTATTGAATGTAGGCCCACCCTCTAATGCAAATGATGTTCTATTGGTACAAAGCTTTTCTATAGCATATATTGTTTCCAATTAAGTTAGTAAATTGTGTTTGTGAAGGATTCAAAGGTATTTAAAATAATGTATTAGATCCTTTACATCAGCACAGTAGGGCATGTATCTGGGATTGCTTTGTTGTAAAAACAACTGAATGCAAAGTAAGTAACGTTTGTGTAAGGATGATCTATAGATCAATTTCAAGATACCTTATCTTGGACTGTGATGTCCTCTTTCAGACGATGAACTGGAAAGTTTTCTGTTGAGAAATGGAATAAGCTCAGGTTGCCCAAAGAAAAGGCCATATGAAACCTGTGCCCTCGATTGAAGGCTACCTGCCGAGACAGAGGAGACCTTGGCTATATCTGTCCACCTCTAGCTGAGTTGATTAATCCTGGGAAATGAAAAAAACCAAACAATAGAAGACCTTTGTTCTGTAACTACTGCTAACTTCACACTTCCTGTAACACATTGCGGGGGGTGGGAGACCAAAGAGTTATGAACACCTTGGTGGCTACTGTTAATTGACCTTAGAAATGGACTTTGGAGTTGGAGTTGGCGAGGCCTTTGATGGCTCATGCGGACAGTTTAAACGAGAAAGCAATAAATAATTAAAGCAGTAGCTCCAGGTGTGGAAGATGAGGGAGCATGACATGGGACCCCCACATACCTCTGACACCTGGAAGGCCGAACTGGAGTGAAATAGCTGGCCAGGACTTGGACATTGAGCAGTTGGGGTGAGCGTTCTGTTCCCCAGGGTCTCTGGTGGCAATGTCACCTGGACCTTGATTTGTGTGTGTCATAGAACAGACAAGCTGGAACAGAAATGCCGCGCCCGTCCTGCTTAATAAAGCATGACTAGATTATGTGACACAGGGTGGTGTCTTTGTATTCTTGCAGCCACCCCACCCCATTCCCCTGTGACAAACCCAACGTGGATTAGGCGATGTTAAACAGGATTTGAGTCAAGAGAAGTTTCTGTGAACATCTTACAGGAACAGTTCCAAGCTGCTGATTCCTCTTCCTGTTTCACCTTGGTCTTCACAGTCTCTCTCGCATGTGTGGTCAACCTGCTTTTGCAGTGGGACTGCAGATGGGCTCTTGTCCCCACTTCTACTGTATGAGAATTTTTTATGCCTGACCTACTGGGTGTTGCCGGATACCCTTGTGATCTTGTCCAAGATCACAACTTTTAACTGTTTCTTCCCATCCTGTCTCTGAAAACAAAATTCAGTCTTGTTTGGAAAGTAATGACACTGTGATTTGAGAAGTGGGAGAGAAATGAATGCAGCTGGACTATGGCTCATCATCTCAGATTATGTTTTTGAGGTTTTGGCCACGAGAGAAAAGTTTCTTCAATTGATTTATTTTCTGGAGTGGGAAAACTTTTAGGAAAGTTGTGAGGGGCAAATTACTTCCTTTTATGCCTTGATATTTAGGGTGTCGGTTGGCTGTGTTGCCACCTGGTAAGGATTGATCTTCTGGGGAAACTGGAAAGGCAAAATCACTGACGGAGAACTACAGAAATGGCAACAAGTGTCCCAGATAAAGGTACTTTCAGCTTGTGAATGGGAAGCTAGAATGCTTAGTTCAGTGAGAAATGTTTCTTTCAGCGTGGAGTGGGTCAGCTGGATGAGAAGTGGTGGCTGGTGGTGGAAATGATACTTAGTTAAAAGGAAAAAGCTTCAAAATAAAACAGCTTTTTGAGATCTGAAGCTGGCAGTTGGTGTTGAGTCATCTCGGGGTCCCTCTGACCCACGCATCCCTCCGGGAAGTAACTATGTCTCTTTCATGTTTAAAGTCTCTGTTTCTTGCTTTTACACTGTTTCTGGAAAACAAGCTTTCTTCAGAAGTTATTTGCTGAGAATGGAAGGATGGGAATGATATGAAATGGAGCTAAAGGGTACTCGGAGGATGAGTCTGAATGTAAAGTATCAGCATGCCTCCGGTACTGGAAGGTTAGCACTGTAGCCATACAAATTCTGTTTTTCACTGTAATGGTTGTTGAAGCATAAAATCCGTCTTCTTTTTTTCCCTGTTCCCATCAGCTAAATGCGAATTGTCTTACCAGGTTCACTTGTGCCTGACAACTGTGCTTTTTTGTGCATGTAACTTCCGGTAACTATGGTCAGGTTATAGTTGCTGCCTGGTTTAATGTTCTTTGGTGATGTAATCATGGGCAAAAATAACCCATTCTCTGATGGGGGGGAAACTATTACTTTCCTTAACTGTGACTCGTGTTTGTGTGGGTGAGCACATATGCTGTGGGAAGCTAAATGTAAAAATACATGGTGGTCCACTGAGCAGGCTTCTCTCAGTCCGTGACTGGTAGTGTAGCCTACATATAAAACCCGTGGTTGGTTTGCAGTATATGATTGAGAGGGACATGCATTGCAAAACAGTCTTTAAAAAAAAATTACAAGGTATTTTCAGGAACACTTTTCTTACGAGGAAAGGCTGAGGGAGTTGGGTCTTTTTAGTCCGGAGAGAAGACTGACTGAATGGGGATCTTATCAGTGCTTATAAATACTTAAAGGGAGGGTGCCAGGAGAAGTGGGCCAGTCTTTTTTCAGTGGTGCCCAGTGGCAGGACAAGACGTAATGGGCACAAACTTGAATGTAGGAAGTTCCATCTGAACATGAGGAGGAACTTCTTTACTTTGAGGGTGGCAGAGCACTGGAACAGGCTGCCCAGAGAGGTGGTGGAGTCTCTGACTCTGGAGACATTCAAAACCTGCCTGGACGCCATCCTGTGCAACCTGCTGTAGGTGGACCTGCTTGGACCAGATGGCCTCCAGAGGTCCCTTCCGACCCTTACCATTCTATGATTTTTTAGTAGCTGCACACTCTGTCCCCTGCCCAGTTACCATAAATACTGTTGTGTGACAGAGCTTACAATTAATAATTAGAGTGGCTTCTGTCTCTAATTAATACTATAATGGTTGTGTTTTCTTCTGAAATCTGAGCTGAGGTTTAATGGGGTAGGCCTCAAAGCAGGTCAGAGCATGAGGATTAGCGTTAGCCAAACTGACTAACCCTCAGCCCCTTACAGGACTCTTTGATAGCTACACGTGGTTACGCAGTATCTGTGAGTTTAAGGAATAGAAGCAGTTTCAAAAGCAATCTGTGATATGCTTCTTAATTTCCATTTCTGGTGATACAAAAGTTACTGTTGGATCTGAGAAGTAGTTGCTTGCTCTTAAATGTAATAATGCATGTGGCAGCTTGGGTTTGTAGCTCTTACCCTTTCCTTAACAGCTGTTGTGTGTCCATCTGCCTGATAAAGAGAAAATGTGCTAAATATTTAAACAAAACTCTGTGAGCTACACTCAGAAGAAGAGAGGGAGTGGCAAAACAGCTGTGTTGTAATTGCTTGGCGTTTCCTAAAGCTACGATATTTTTCTTAATACCCTTGGGTTTTAGGTTTCCCCCTTGAAATGCCTAGATCAGTTCCCCAGAGGCTGTGTAACACAATGGCCGTTTGTAGTTCTCCTGACGTTTCGCACCTTCTTGATTGCCTCATTCTTCTTTTAACTGTACCACCTTTATAGATCCAAATATATACTTGCCCTCTATGATGTGTGCACTTCCTAAGCGTTGAACTGTTATTCAAACTGTTAATGCATTGTACCAGTTGCCTTCTGCTCTCCTACCTGCTGACTGACCAGTCTGGAGCTGTACTGGCGCTTGACCGCCAGCTTGTGGTGCAAATACACTGGGGTATTATTAGCCTCTGCCACCTTGTGCTATTTCTGGTATAATTACTTTCTGATAGAAAGTAGATTAGTAGATTTCTACGCTCAATGTTCTTTAGAATTTTGAGATTTATTCAGTATCTCCAAATTTTTATGCTCTGATCTTAACTTTGTGAGCACATTAACTCAATCATTTTGCTTAGAGCTATCAAATAATGTCATAAGCCTCTGCTGTACCTCTTTACTATTCTATATACTATTTACTGTTTGAATTATTTTAAAGTTACACAGCATTCTTTTGTAAAGTTGAAATATCTTGACTTCAGCATTTTCTACATTTTCTTCATTCTTTTTCACCTGTGTTATTTGTAGTAAGTCAGTAAAAATAATTTCAAAGATGCAGTAAAGAATAATGCTATGTAAAAAATAGGTAGAGACTAACAATAATGACTTGATGAACATGGTGATGTTCCCTTGAGGGCAACAGAAGTATGCTAATTTACATCAGTTGAAGGGGTTTTAAGTACAGTAAACTGGAACTATGTAAGCTGGGACTGATGTAAATTAGGCTATCAGCGCTCTCTAAAAAAGGGCAACTATCTCATAACAAGGAATTTTTATTTCTCAATGCTGCTGCATGTGTTCAGTGGTAAGCTCTCTTGTCTGTCTTCTGTTTTCCTGCTTGGTCTGGTTGTGGACACTGTGCTCAGTGCTGAGAAATGCAGAACGTGTTTGTGGAGGGCATGGCTGCTTTATTCATTTCCTACTTCAATATCTCTGGCAACATTCCCACGTTGAAAGCTGATGGAAACAAACTGCTGCTTAGGCCACAGATATCTTGAGGAACGTGTAGTTCTCCTTTCTTGGCTGGTTCTTGTGTAGTTTGCCATGAAAAATGTGTCATAGCAGCGTGATATAATACTGGAAAAAAACCACCAACGTCAGATTAATCTGTTTGTAGGTGAAATTTAGTTTCTTACAAACATGTGTAATGAGCGCAAACTAATTTTGAAACTAATTTTTTAAAGATGAGTGCACCAGGGGTGCGTTTATGACTTCTCTGGGTTTCCAGCATGGAGATGTCCTTTCTCAGCTCTTGCCCTCTTGCCCTGCTTCTCTGCACGTCACTCCCTGCCAGTTCATACATCCCTCTCCGAATTTCGGTCCAGGCTCACCGACGCCCCATGGGGACACAGGCATGCCCCCTTATCCAGACTGCCTGTGTTCCATGCCTCTCTCCTCCAGCTGCCCCTTGTGCATCCCAGCTGATGCAGTCTTCCTGCTTCTCCTGAGGATCCTTTGCCACCTCAGGAGATCCTCGCTGGGGGCTGGGAGTCTGAATGGAAAAAGAAAAGCTTGTGAGAACAAAATGCCTGGAAACTCGCAGCATTAAGCATACCAAGGAAAATCAGTTGTTTTCCTGACGGGACTTATGCCTAATAGCAGTGTAAGGTGCCATTTCTTAATGGCAGCAAGTGAAATATTTTTGCACTTTATGTTGGTGATTCCGTCAAAGTGGGTTATACATTTCAACCATGCTGAAACAGATGTAAACATAACAGTACCACTTCCAAATGAGAGTTTCTGATTTAGAAGGACAAGTCTGAACAGAAATAAATGTATACGTGTATTGTGAGATCCAGAAAGTAATTCAGGCAGACCTCTCTGAAGTTTTTCTTTTTAAATAATCTCAGTATGCAGCAAAAATGACTTTGAGTTCTTTAGGCCTCCACAGATTGCAGCACAGAAAATCAATACTTTTTCAGCTAACGTCAATTTTTTCCATTAAAGGGTATATGAAGAAGTGTCAGGCTTCTAAGCTTCTCTGACTTCTGTGCGCTTCCCAGACAGCTAATCTTTATTTACTTTATATTTTGTATAATGCGTACTTAGTGCTTGTCATTTTATTCTCATTGCCAACCGTTGCTTGTGTTTACGAGTTAAATACTCAAATAATGAGAGAAGTGTGGTGCATTTTTTAAAGCCTTTGTTCAAGTACCTCAGGTTAAAAGGGTGAATGTCTTATTTGAGGAAATTAAACTTTGTAAGAAACTGAAAATGATCCCTATCATGGGTTAGTTTTCTGCTCGTTCAGTAATGTTATGGCTTGTGTTACCTTCATAGTCACTTAAAGCATTGGTACTGTGAAGGGTTTGTTCTTCAGTGTAATTTTCATGAACTAAAATGTTACAATTTATAGATCCCTGAACAAAGGTTTCCTATTAAAATGTTGGCAGCAAGCCAAATGCATTCAGTTTTTAAATTTTGTTTGTTGCTTTAATGATCGTCTAGATATCTAGACATCTTCTGAAAATACTGTAGATTTGAATTACAGAAAAGGTTTTTTTACTATCTGAAGCAAATATGCACTTTGCGTTTCTATTTCCATAGAATTTATCAAGAGCAGCAGCAGAGTGACACGATCGAAGGCAACACAACAGGTCAAAAGTGAAAGATGGCAAATGTCGAAGTTGAGCTTTTAGTCATTATTTCTGTTTGGCTAATAAGGGTGTGTGAGGCAGGAGGCAACAGCATTTGCTCTGCCAGATGACCAGTGGAGAAATAAAGTATTTCGGGTCAGTGGTCCTCCCATTCTAGAAGAAGATGAATCTTGAAGATAGTGACACTAGGCTTTTGCTGAAGTTCCTCCCGTGATGTTTGTTTTTACTGTTGCTGCAAAGTTTGCCTGAACCTAAGAGCAACCTCACGTGAAGTTTCACTTGATGCTCCAGGAAAGACCCGCATAAATAAAAATGGGGAATGTGCATCTCGGAAAAAGGGTATGGGGTGACCACGACTTAGCAAATGGGCTCTGCTGTTCAGAACGCAGGGTCAGAAATGGTAAGCAGAGACAGAATGTTTTCCCCTTTGGATTACGCCAGATTGCCGGTTGCAACGGAGAGTTCTGAATGGGTTTATAAACCTGTGTCCCGTGTTCGGCCGCAGTGCGAGTGTGGGCTGGGCAGCCGGGCGTCAGCTGCTTCGGGCACCGGCTCTAACTATGCTCGTATCTCCAATCTTCTGTGGCTATATGCTTTGCTTAGCAGTCTTGCAGCGAGCTGAGTGACATATTTCAGTATTTTTCAGTGTAATTAGCATTTTACACGCATCAGGGCATTTAGTACCACTTTCCAGTTCTTTCTGCACACAAACAAGTATTTTCCTATCTTTGTTATTAAACTATCTAGCTATGAGAGGCAAAGTCAGTGTTAAAGAGAAATCATAAAGGAGAACGTAAATGGCAGGAAGACAAACCCTTCCCAGTGCTGCTACTAGATTTCGGAGACAATATGACATTTTAGAAATAGTTTGAAAGAGTAAAACATTAAGTATTTGAGGGGAATGGATGGTAGACTTCAAACTCATAGCAGTCGTTTGTCACAGTTGCCTTGCTGAGAGTTTGGCTGGAGCGGTGCAGAACTGGAGACCTGTGCTCTGCACAGATTTAGAGATATTAAAAAAAAAAAGGGCAACAAAAAACCCACAAAACCACAACAAAAAAACCCCCAAAACCAAAAAAACCCCCAAAGTGAGAGAAGTACATTTCCTAACTTTCCCAAATGCATGGGTGAAGCCCAGCATGGTAGAATAGATGCAATTTTCCTGCTTCAGGATGCTTGTTAAAAATCAGAGGAAAAAAAAAAAGGAATGTGAGATTTTTCTTCCCAGAGCACTGCAATTGCCAACTGAATATCTAAAGTGTTTTCACCACCATCCCCCCATCTCCTTGTTAATCTGCCTTTTAGAATTTTTATAGCCAGGAAGCTGTCCCAAAACACTTATTTGTTAGGTGTCACTATGTAGCATTAATACAATTAACCTTATAAGTCCTTTTTTCTTCCTTAGTGTGTTTTCTTGGTAGTCTTTCAAGAATTATTTTACTGCTATTTTCTTATGTTGATTAATTTTGGAACAGGTATTGCGTACAGCAGGGGAGTTTCTCTTCTGTGTAAATGGCTGTGGGCATCTTGGCTGAGGTTGCTGACACATATTTGGCTACACGCTGGCTTAACAGCTCTTGTCAAGGACTAAGGAATTTTGCAAAAATAAAATAAGTCACTTAAGAAAATTGCTGTTGGAGTGATCTCTCCTCCAAAGGAAGAAAAAAAATTTGTAACAGAACTTGAAAGTTGATATTGAGATAAAATAAATGTTAAAGTTAAAATATTTTATGATGTTGGGGTATGAAATTGTCCTAAAGTGCCCTTAAAAAAAAAAAAAAGGTGGCTAAGTTGAATATCTTTTTTCATTCAGTGGGAATATACACATTAATGAAAAGTTTCACTTGAAAAACACTGACTAGGTCTCACTTTTTGAGTAGAACTTGGATGTTTCTCTGTAGTTCAGTCCTCTGGTGTCACTTTCTGGAGGTGTGCTTATTTGTAAAAATGTCAGTATTATGACTGGTAATACATAATATTTTTTTTGAGATAACATTTATGCATAACTAAATGTATCACAATATATTTTTAATATCTAGATGACAGATGACTCGGGGTCAGTGCAGTCCAACAGTTTTATTCTAGTGAATTTACAAGGACTGAGTTGCCCTGCATATAACCTCAGTTCATAATTTGTGAATGGTAACAAGGAGCAGAGGGAGAAATTTTATCTGTATTTCTATTTTTGCTGTATCTTTTATGGTTTTTAATATAGTAGCATTTTATTATTTAGACTTTTGGTATTAATCTTGTATGCAATATACTTTTCAGGACTATTCCTATGCCTGGAGCTTGCTGTCAGATAATGTTAGGAGATTTCTCAGCAGCTATGAAATCAGTAGACAGAAGTAAGAGAAGCTAAAAAGGAGATGCTGAACTTCAAACCGTGGGTTGTACAGTGTTAGAAGTTCAGAAGAACCTGATGACTTGAGTTGCAGTTTCTGACACAAACTGTTTAGATCCTCATGGCCAGCAAAACATGAAGTAAACCCCTCTATCCCATTTTCCGCTTCAGCAGCGGTACATAGCTGTTTCGTTTCATAAACACGTGTGATTCCCCCTGTATTTTGGTCACCAGTTTTATTCGTACAAATTTATCATTAGAATCCTGCCCCTATTTTGTTGAATCTTGGTTTGGAAAATCCAAATTTATCAGCACCTCACGTGAGAATAATCACTTGAGAATTACTTTATCAAAGCCCGTGAGCAGCGAGAGGAGGAATACTTAATGAAGCCTGTTTGCTCAGAGTCTGTGACAGCCAGCACATGCTCTTGGCTCTGGCCAAGACCACAGATAAAATCTTACAGCCCTTGGCTGTTAACAGGAGGGGAGAAGGTGTGGATAGGATCCTGGCAACTGGGGGGGATTAATTGTACAAGAAGGAAGTCTGATATAATCACAAAGGAAAGCGTTTAGTGTACTGTCCTGAGCATGAGGATATTGTTGCCTAACGGTAATACATGCCTCTTCTTCAGATTGAGAATCAGTCCTAATAGAATTGCAAGTGAATCTTGTGCTTCTTCCTTCTGAGAAGTCATGACAGCAGTAATTGAAACAACCAGATTTATGTTCGGCTGCTTACTGCTGGAGGTATTTTTGTTATCTTTAACCCCGTGATAAAGTAGGTCGCCCTTTAATCTAAGTAAAAGAGACCATAAGTACAGAATGGCCAGAGAATGCTGTTGATTCTAGTGCTAGTGTACTGTATGAAATTTCATCTTATAATCCTTGATATGAAAAAAATAGGGCTTTTAAAATTATTTTATAGTTTATGCTGCATACTTATTTATTGATTGATTTATTTTGTGTATCCTCTTCTCCTCCTACTTCTAAGTATAGTACCAGGTCCATAAAAATTATTTGTTTTATTGAAGATGAGTGTGGATATGCAAGTGCAGCAAGAGTCTGTGAGTCCGTAATGCCTCTGTCCTACAAATTCAAGTGCTCAAGCAGTGTCCTCCTGGAGCCCTGCTGAAATAGATGAAGGGCTACACGTTCTGTAAAGTTTAAGACCTGCACTTAAATAGCTGTACAAATAAAAGCGTCTTCCAAAAATTAGCTCAAAACTGAAAGCAGAATGTAAATGCAAAAAACCACATAAGGTTGTTTTGTTTTTTTTCTTCATAACACCAAATAGTGCAAGGAATGTTTTAACTCTTCATTGCTCACACAGCTCCTCAGAAAATTAACATGCTGTCAATAGTAGTAGTTGTTAGGACAAGTCTTACTTTAATTTACCTGTTACTTCTCTCCTGAATACAGTCCACCACTGTCACTTGTTTTATTAACATTTCAGAATGCTTAATAATTTATCATAGAGAAATAACGACTCAGGCTGTCTTTTCTTCCTGGCTTAAATATGAACAATGTCTTTTCATATCTATTTATGTTATATACGTTAAAGTGTCATTATGAAGTTGAAAAATGCCTCTTGAGTATGTTTTATGGGAGTCGCCAGCCCTGAGTGATAATGGCAGGCCATCACTGACGTAATTGATGTATTAAGTGCTAGTGGTAGCGTTTCAGGATGCGGAACATCTTGACAGTCAGTTATCTGGGCCTCTCGGATGGTCTTGTTATTCAAGTGTTCTCAGTGGTAAAATCGGCTTTCTTATGTTAGAGGACTGGAGTGCTTTCCTCAGACAGGGAAAAATGCCTGAAGATGTAAAACACTTGTAAGAACCACCCATTCTCGAAGTAAGAGAGGCCCAGAAAGTTTTTTGTCCAAAAATAGTTGCAAGTGCTTGCAAATTGAGCTAAACAAACACAATGACAGAGGTTTCTAACCAGCTGTGGCTAAATAAGTCCACCAGAAATTGTTAAGTTACGTCTTTTACTCTGTTTAGTGGGAGCTACTGTCAGGCTTTACAAACTGGGATGATCCATGGCGGGGGGGAGGGGGGGAAAGGGATTATAGTTAAGATGGCATCCTTAGAAAAGTACTGCTGATGGCTGTGAAAATATATTTTGTTCCCTTTTTTCCTTTCCTCCATATGAAAGATGAGCACAGGGTGGCTGTGGCACGCTAGGTCTGCTGAGCCCTGTGTCCTGCCTCTGTCTGTAACTTACAGCAGGGAGCACAACGTGTGCTTCCCTGAACCCTGTCTGACTGGCAGGCATCTCAGATAGCTTGAGACACATCTTTCCCTCCCTAGTTGGACCAGTCACTTCCCAGACCTTAAATTTGGTATGTATATGTGCTTAATATAGTGTGCTACCGCGCCTGTAGGTTTGAAGAAGCTCAGGGAAAGTAGACGTTGCATCCAGTAATGTGGGCTGGAGAAACTTCTCTGTGTTACAGGGCAGAGACTAAAGTGACAATGGAGTAAACATAATTTGAAAAATTTGCGTTATTTTCCATCCTGCTGGTAGGGTCTTAAAGGATCCACTGTAAGTTTCTGTGTGGCTCTCCAGGGGCAATGAACACTGGGGAGGTTGGGTAGATCTGTACCTCCAGTGGGCTGGGCAGACAACAGAGAGGCAGTACTTGGGTCCACAGAAGAGCGGGTTTGATTCTGTTAAATTAGGAAGTGCAGTTTATTGATTCATCATACTCTGAAAAACGTTTCAATTTTGTACCTTCGTTAGTGAATTTGGATTAAATTTAGCAAATATTTTTCCATAAAAGGAAAAATGGAGAAAAATTTGAAAAGCTGAAATTTCATTTGAATATGTTTGCACTGGAGTGATCAACTTGATGTGTCTTGATGTTGAAATGGACTTTTTTCCCCCAAGTTACTTGAAATTTCTCCTTTCTTCCTCCTTTTAGCCTCTGAACTAAAAAAAAATCCACTATTGATACATCCAAAGTAAGTTCTTTTTTTCCATTAAGGATTTGAGGTTTATGAAACACGTCAATAAACATGCCCAAGGGAAAACTTGGCTGTTGCAAAAATATAAGGCAGACTTTTCTTGTTAAGAAAAGCCATCCCAGCATATGGTGTGTTTCTCTTAAAATGCAAAATATTCATGTACTGAAATGAACCTTCTGGAGGAACTTTGAGGCAATAGCTCCTGCTCTTAAAGCTTCTGCCTTTATTTGTTTCAGCAAAGATTTACTTTCTGAAAATTTTTCTTCCCAGTTACTAAAAGATGTTAATAGTGCCCTGCCAAACTGTTGTTGACAATCTATTTCTTGTAGGATGCTGTTATATTTAAATAGCTTTTTAAAAATATATTTAATTTTTTGAGCCAGGAGAAACATTCAGATTTGCTTTCAGCATGAGTCTGGAATAACATTAATGTCTCTGGCATACTAGTTGTTGTAGTCTTGTATGACAACTGTTGTACACATTATTCTGCATGACTGCAATAGCAGAATAGATTGGGGTTTATATGTGATTGACATGCTATTGCATACACGGCTGCCTCATCTATTTTTTTTTTCTGTGCCTCACTTGCTGTAGCAGTAACCTGTGTTTGCTGCCACCATGCTAGTGTGACTTTCATACAGACCAGCAAAAACCCCATCTTGTTTGCTCAGCATTCTAAAAGACAATTAGGAATGGTTGCCCGAGCAACATAACATCCTTGTCAAATACCACAGGGATTGCTGTGATGCCAGTTGGACCGTTCCCTCAGAAGTGGCATGCTTCCACACACAAAACAGTGGAGTAGGGAAGGAATGTTGTTCCTTCCCATTCGCTTTTTATCTTTGCTTGGGCTCTTTTCTGCTGAAGTGGTGGAAAAATAAGCAAAGGCATGGAGTAAACAGAGGAGTAGGGGGAAAAAAAATATTAAAAAGCAAAAATATGAACAAGGAAAGGAATCCTGTGGGAAAGAGAGGTGGGGATGCTCTGCATTTTGGATGCAAGAACAAAGCAATGGAAGAAATCAAACGGGAAAGAGTGTCAATATAGAAGAAGCATTTAAATAGAATAAAGACACTTAGAAAAGGGAAGAGGGAGAAATGCTGAAGGAGCAGTATAAAGGGGTAAAAATGGGATTTTTCTTTTTTCTTAAGCATCTAATAACTGTTAAGAGGTACATTTTTTTTGTTCTTAAAAATCTGTGTTTCAGGTGGGTTTTTTCCTTTTCTTTGTTTTTCTTTGTTTTTGTTTGGTTTTGTGCCTTTTTTTTTTTTAGTGAAAAAGAAATAAACGGACTTACTGATGCTTTGATACTTGGGTTTGTTTTCCTAATACAAAACCTGCCAAAGATCCCTTGTGGTTGCAGGCGGCTTATCGGTCTTGTGTGGTTAAGGCACACTTGTATTTTGCAGCCAACAGCACGCATGGGAGCAATATGGCTAGTATCACATCTGTCTGCCTTTTTTCTTCTCGGCTTGAATGAAGAGCTACCTATTTACAGCTCGCATAACTGCGGGGAGGCCTTGGCACCCGCCCAGGCAAAGGGCTCACACTCATGTCTCTACATCCATAGTGGGATGCCGTAGCTGCTTTCCTGCTGTTAATCCACCTAATTTGCCTTGTTTCGTACACATAGAAGTCTGTGAACTCTTGGGTAGCTCATGCACTGTACCAAGTACAGTGTCTGTTCTGTCTGTTCCGAGCATTTGAGCTTTATAATAAATTCAGACCAATTCAGAGGTTTAGATCTTGACTGTTTCCTTTAGCCAGTAAAGAATTATAATACATGGAATTCTTTTGACATAGAAGCTAAGCTGTGAGAAGAGAACAACAGCAACAAGCTAAATGGGAAATAACAAATATCTTCTTTCAGTGTTTTTCCAGAGAGGCGCCTCTGTGTGTGTGTGTTACCTCAGGTCTCATTAAGAGTCAGTTTATTTTGCTGCTTAGGCGCTTGTCTCTTCAAATCTGACAGAAAGATATGTCCAGAAGTGTTTATGTTCTCCTTTAACAGTTTTTCTGCTACGTATTTTGATTGTGGATGATGTAATCTTTAAGGCTTTTTTTTTTTCTCTCCAGTAGGATGGTTTGATGTGATCAAGTAGATCTATTATGTTGATGTGTGTCCTAATGTATTAAAATCTAATTTTCTCTAGTCATTATAGTAGTGTGCTCTGTCACCTGCTTTTAATGTAGCTGCTGCTGCTGACAGTCACAATTACTACAGGGGACTCAGGCATGTGGAGTTGGGTTTAGAAATTGGGGTGCACTGGCTTGTAAGTTACGGAGCTCTAATGCTAGCTACGGCAAAATTCCTTTCCCTTCTCCAGTCTGCTTAATAGTTGACAGGAATTTATTTGCTACTTCCATGGGGTCCATTTCTGTATTATAATCTGACCAACATCTTTTCGTGTTATCATGTGATGTTTGGATAGCAAGGTGAAGTTCTGGTTGTTTAGTCCACTGCTTATACAAATGTCAATTACCAAAGTAGAAGAACATAGTGAACCTGCTACATAAAAGTACTGATACAAGTTGCCCTGTCCTGTCCCTCTAAATTCAGTCTTCACAGCATCCCACTTCAAAAGACCTGTTTGTTTCTTTTAGAGAGTCTGCCCTTGATTTGAGTTTCCTTTTTGCTAAAATGTTTATAAACTTGAAGCAATGGCAGCAGCTAGGCGTGTCAAATAGTCACCCCACTATAGGAATTTGAACAGATTTCTTGTAAGAGCTTTGAGTCTGCCATTGGGAATTTTTGGTTTATTTAAATTTCAAGTCTAAATATAGATTTAGGAGGTTAATTTTAGACCACACCCCCCTTGTCAAAAAACAGTAAAAATAATTTACTGTCATCTGTAACATAAAACTAACTAAAAAGAAAAGATGATATGTTTGGGTACACTGTCCTCAGGATAAAGCATCTCTGCTTATATAAGTAGAGATTGTTCTTTATTTTAGATGATAAAGAAGAGTACATTTTTGAAGTGTAGTTGCAGATAGAATTCTTCCTATCATTGTATGAATGTTGTAAATAATAAGCAGAGAGACCTAGCTTAATTTCCCCAACATTTAGGGAATAGAATAAATTTTACTGAAGTGGTTTTTCTTTCTACCATAGAATCAAAATCTCTTTTATGGTTTGTGTATATAAAGATTCAGAGTTTTTTGCCTATTGACTAAAAAAATATTTCAAAAAAAGTTTATTTACTTTTTAATACAAAAATTGGTTACTTTGAAATACAGAGCTTTGCAAAGTACATAGCTTGTTCATTAGATGCTGATGTATCTAGAATTTTCTTGTATTTTAAACAATACATTCATGAATAATACTTAAAGTACTTCTAATCATCACAATCTCCTTTAAAAAAAGATAACAACTATTCTATAATTGTAGAACTTTTTTTCCCTTCCATTTATCTCCTTACCTGCAGCCTGTGTAATCTTCTTTGTTTCTATTCTTCTGATCCCATATTTCCCAGGAGATCTCTATGTATTATCATTCATTTTAATAGATTAAAATAGAATTCCTGAAACATTTCCTGTGTGTCTTTTATTAATGTGATTGGGAAGGGACTCTCTGGGCTGTTTAATTTATTTATTTGCTTGTATTCATGTTTTGGAGTGTCTTGTCACAAACATGCAAGTCAAGTGGGTTGGTGAGTCACTGTGATGTTAGACAGTTTATGGTCACCACACCCCATCCCTCCATCTTACTCAGCTCTTCAGAGTTACATGGTCATCGGTAATGAGTCATCTCTCTTGACTTCACTGATGTATTCCTACTATTTCTTAAAACTTTGTTGTTGTGGAAGATTTAGTACAGATGGAGAACAAAATAAGATGGAATATTTACTAGCATGCACGTCACAAGCGAAAGGTACTACCTGAGTTCCAGTTACAGAATTTTTGTGTGCAGTACAGTTCAAGATACATTCTCAGACTGATACTTTCAACATTTTTTTAATAACCACATAATGAATTTTTATATTTGAAACCAAACAATGTACCTTTTTTTTACGGGCAACTTTCAAAACAGGTCTGCACTCTTATATGCATTAGGGAATCACTAATATGTAGGAGGAGATGATGGCTGTCTTGCTTGGCCTGCTACATAACCCAAGAGAAAAAACCCCACTCATAGTTCCTGCAACAATCCAATTGATCTGCACTATATTATTTTTTTTTTTAGCAATAATTCTACTCTATGCTTATACCAACTCTGTTTAGAAACATAACAGTACAGAAGCAGGAGACACTACCTGAATTGTTGAATCCAGCCTCAGCATCCCGTGCAGTTCTGCAGTGGACAATAAGAAGGTCTGTAAAAGCACTTGCTATGGCCAGAAGCCAGAAGCGTGCCCAGCATCGTAAGTCCTATTGTATCAAAATCCCAGAGATAAAAACATGAATTGTGCTACCAGGAGAGCAAGACTATTTCCATTGTCTTGAGGTACCCCAATGACTTGGAAGCATTGACAAGTCTCCAGCAAAGTGTTCATACTCACATGTCATAGGCCATGCTCCTTTCTTTCTTGCTGTCTCTCCATACGCCATGGCAGTCTGAGCTAGGGCAAAAACTTGTTCTTGATCTTGGGTCTGGTAATCAGATTAACTCTGGAAGTACGCAGCTTCTTGAAGCTTCTCATTGCCATTAGGATCATCAGTGCTCCCTGCTTGGTACCAGACCTCTGTCTTCTGTAAATCTCTGATGGTTCAGGATCTCTCTGGAAATGTGACCGTGGAAGGATAGGGCACTTCCTTGTGCGGGCAGACTGCTGGCACTGAAGGTGGAATGTGATCCGGCTCAATTAAGAAAAAAGAAACAGCAAACCCTGTGTTGGTCAACATACCTTCCAGCAATGTCTGTTGCCTTCCCATTTCTGCAAAACCTGATAAACCAAACACAAATCCAGTTGTTTCAATAGTCCTGCTTGAAAATGTGTATGTTATTTCAAGTCTACACATGTTAGCTTCAATTTGAGAACAGTTCTTTGTCTCTCTCTCCAAATCTCTGAATTTAGAGCGGGCTGAAATCCAAGGCTTTGTATACTGCACGAAGTATGAGCGCTGGTGACTAGGGTAAACCTGTGCTGCATGTTAAGTGCCTGCAACGAGGAAGGAAACAACAGCACTTTCAAAAAGCTGTAATTGCAACACTAGTCCTATTGACTGGGTCAATTCCAAGGCAAAAAAAGGTCGCGAATGATTTTACTATAAGAACTCTTATTAAATTTGATGTTTTTATGAGTTGGGGTTTTTTTAATTTACATTGTCTAATAAGCATAGAAATGTTTTTCTTCACATTTTTGAGGCTGGAGAAAGGAAAGGTTGCAAAGGCCACTGTGAAGATGAGTTTGGTGAGATGGTGAGAAGGGAGAGAAAAGGAAGGGTAGTCAGGTGACATCTGAATTTCCGTCGGTAACACTTACTAAACTCTGATGGCCAGAATGGGGATGCAGAAGTCCAGTGGGCTGTGGTCAGTGGTGAATGTTACATGCATCATCTTTATTGGTCTAGGGTTGGGTTTCTTTGCTTAAACAGCAGACAATTTTCCAAGATACACTGTGCTGTTAATTGTTGTAGCATTAATGTGTGATACACTGGATTAAAGAACGGATTTTGTTATAATTACAGCTTGTATTTTCCAGGACAATGGCAATTCATAAAAAAAGTTATGTTCAAATAGGAAGAAAACAAAGGGAAGATTATATGCAATATAAAATCTAGTCAAATTAATTGTCTTAAAGATTCAGCTGCAGATTCTCACACTACTGTAGCTGATCTGACTTTTGAGAGAATTTATTTTGGAGTATTAGTTGTATTGCTACTCTAATAAGATATTTGTGCACTATTAAAATCTTTGCATTTCAGTTGGTATACCGCAGGCAAATGGTGCTGAAGGATTTAACTTTTTAAGTTGAAGAAGGAAATTTGTTTCTTTCTGAATTCTGAATGACAAATGACTGAATAATGCAACAAAGTTGATCAGCAGATAGAAGCACGGTATGGTCTGTTAAAGGCAGTAGTTTGGTTGTTTATACTAAGAGGAAACTATGTCTTATGAGATTTAAAATATTCCATTTTCCAGTCTGGTACATGAATAATTGTAACTAAAATGCTTTCCTGAAGAAGTAACAATACAGCAATGGGCTCATAATTTTGACCATTTTTTCTTTTATAATTTTTATTCCTGTGGCAAGTTCGAGGGTGCTCTTTAAGTAATTTGTATTTTGCCTTAGTCTGGAACTGCCGCACCCTCGTCTCTCACGTGGCTTCAAAGTCTTGGTTCGTAGCATTGCAGGTGTAAAGATGAAGTATTTGGTCACTGTGTGCTGTGTTTGTCCTGGCTCTAAGAATGGCTCTTCTGGTTCAAGAAAGGCAATGCAAGCAGCATCTGCAGCTTTGCAGCAGCTTTGCAGCACCGTCAGTCTTCATAAGTGTGTCAGCTTCCTCCAATGAACAAGTACTTAATGGCACTATTTTCTCCTTGCTGGGTTTGCTTTGTATGGGATACATTCCTAAGGAACCAATCTGTTTCTTTTGTGTGACAGATCATAGCGAGAAAAGGATTTGCATCTTTTCATGGTATCTCTTGGCGTAAGAAATGAGACCCGTTAAACGACAGCCTTGGTGATTTCAATGATCCTCTTCTGGTGATAAATATGTACATGTGTAATATTTTTGAACTGGCTGTTTCAATACATAGACTTTTTTTTTTCCCAGTTTTCCAAGGTGATCTTTTACACCAAGATGTACTACAGTTGTCTTTGAAGAATGCAAGGCATCCAAGATTCCTCTCAGCTTCTTTGTCTTGTGTGTAAAATATGCTACTTAGGTTAATTTTCTTAAAGTTCTGTGATGATAGCTGTCATGCATAGAAATGGTATTTATGTAGTAATGGTCAGATGATACTTGCAGGTTTTCAGGATTTCTGATGGTGCTAGTTTATTCCTGGAGTGCAGCCCCGTTCCTGTAGCTCCATGCAAACTGCAACCTTTGCAGTTCAGAAAGACAGTGTGTCCCAATATGTGTGTGGCGGGGTTTTTGCCTTTTTTTTTTTTTTAAGTTTTGTCAACATTTCTGTTTTAAAGCATTTATTAAATCATTTCAATTAATTCTGTAGTATGAAAAACTGCAACCTGAAGTCTTAAGTATTTTGTTGTGGTATATTAGAGCAGAAGTATTTCTGTAATAATTGGCTCTTGTGGTCGTTCATCCCACCAGATGGGCAAATGGTCAAAGTCTGAAACATTCTTATTTCAGGGTAAGTAAGATATTTCAAATTAGAATAATTAGTGTCACAGTGACTAAAAATCCCACTTTTCCTGTGTGACTGTAGAGCTTAGGACACTGCAGAGTATCGCTGGTATCTGCAGTGTGGAGCATGGGCAGTGAGTCATACACACTCTTCTGTCTTAACTGGCTTCTGGAGGGAGGATAATGCAAACTCGGCGTTCCTTAGCTCTGGCTTCTCTCCAGGGGCTTTCAGGCAAGGCAGAGTGGCAGTATTCATAGGGGCTTTTGTGATGGGAAAGCTTTTATTGTTTGCATCGGTAACACCAGTGCTTTTTGGATATGGTAGACCACTAACTGGTGGTAGCAAAGAGTGGGATTTGGTTGCTGTCAGTCTGCTTTTAGAAGGTGACCCAGATGGCTCTGACTGTTCCTGAGTTTTGAATTAGAGCTCTGTTATTTGACATGGGTGGGCCAGCTTAGCTGGAGAGGAAATTACTAAGATTCCTTTTATAAATGAAACGATGAATCTTGGGTTTTGTTCTGATATGGAAGCACACAAAAATGTATGAATTTACCAACTCTTATGAAACATCTCACATTCCTCTCTTTTTCTGCCTTTTATTTCTCCTTTCTGTCCAAACATATGAAAAAAAAAAATGACAAGGGCTCATGGGCTTTTTTTTTTTTTTTTTTTTTCCCCCCTGGCATGGTATTGTACCATTTTCTCCAAGTGCCAGATAAGTGCTGTTCGGCTGTTTGCAGGTCCACAAAACGCTACCCCTCTTATGGTGAAACAACAGGTCAAAGAGAGCTAGCTCAACATTCTTCCACAATTAGATAAGGGTTTGTAGGAAAAATACGGCGTGATGTAGCTGTTGTTTGTTTGGTAGCTGTAGAATGCCACTTTGGTTTTACATTTTAATCACCTCCCGTGCTTAGTAATTGTATCAACAGAGAGAAATGTCGTTGCATGCAATTTTTGTTTCTCTTGGAATAGTAGTTAATATCTTGGGGTGCGGTGTGGATTTTTTGGTGTGGGTTTGGTGTTGTGTGTGTGTGTGTGTTTTTGGTTTTTGTGTTTTTTTTTAGGAGAACTACTGAGTTAATTATTCGGTTGCATGGAACCGTATGAAGATGATGATGAGTACTGGCCTGATGACTACCTTCCTCTGTTCTTTACTTTCTAGCATGCTGCTTTGAGCTCTCTGATTTCACAAAACCAGTTTTGACTGGAAGTGGCAGTTGCGCTTTACAGTTCCCAAGCACTTGGAAAAAGGGAAGACTAGTTTCCCTGATGGCCAGTGACAGGCATTTCAAATACCACTTCTCTTGTGAGCTCTTTCAAACAGGTCTATATGATTGCTAAATCTACTGCTGAGGATTATGAAGATGGTGCTGTACAACGTACACAGCAGTTAATTCAAAAAGAGAGTTGAACTGACAAATAGGTGTGCACTACCTGGAAAATTCCGTTTATAGCCAAGCTTCTTCATAGTAAAGTATAATAGAATTGGGTCAAAATTTGTGAGTACTGTTCATTCAGGGTGTATTTTGTTCAGGACAACATAAGGAATTGGAGCTTTTATTGCAGTCCTTCTTGTCTTGCCTTGTTTTCAGGTTCAAAATTGTAAAGAGAGATTTCCAGGTAACTGATCCTATATTGGAGCATCTTTGTGGCAGACTTTTACACGACATTAGTTGAGATGACATTTTCCTTTTGATTTCTAAATGACAATCTTATTGCAATGTTGTGTAGCAAAAAGTAAGAGTATTTCAGCTGGTGGGGTGGGACTAGAACATTCACTGTAGACAGGTTGGTCTTCATCCCTTCATTCATTTTATATAGCAGGGTCATGATTGGAGGTTTTAAAGGAGAGAGTAGTAACTTGAATTTGTGTTTGTCTGGAACAGATAATGTATTTATAGTTGGAAGACGCTTCAAGGAAAGGGTACCTCAAAACTTTGGCTCTATTCCATTTGATTGAATGTACCATCAGTGGAACATTACATCATAACTTAGGTGATGAGTCATTTCTGACTCAGATAAAGAAAAAAAAATAAATCTATAAAGAAACCAAGCTTTAAAATGAGAGTGATAGCCAGGACAGAATAAAAATGTGGAATGTTGAAAATCTGGGTATGAAATTCTCTAGCAGCTCCATTTTTTATGCTTTTATTTGTCTAGTGGATGCAGTAATGGAGAAAACCTTGCTTGAAAATCTATCTCCATTTAATGGAAGCTACTGTCAATCTGGTAATAGAATAAATGATTTCATTACATATTCTTGAAATAGTTGTTCTGCTTGTATAACCGACAGTAGTTGACTTAATGAAGTGCAATATATGATACGTTTCTCTTTCTTTTGTGATAAATTCTTTGAACTGTTAGCTTTCAGTTTACTTCACTCAGGATAGTGAGGTGATGGTTGCCACAGAACTATATAAAGGTGGTAGTAGGGGAAGAGGAAAGCAACAGAAACGTAACTTATAACCCTTTTGCTCAGATGCACAGATCATACAAAAGCAAAGTCCTTCTGGTCTTTTTGATGGAGAAGTGGCAGAACAAGGCCTTGTTCCTTGTCCTTTATCCTCTTCTGAGTGATGCCTTACAGGAAAGCTCCAGCATTAGGGCTGCTATTGATTCTTTTATGTACTACATAGAGTTATGTTCTGTGTTCACTGTTGACTTGGTCTTGACAGCAGTCACAAGCCATTCATAAATCAGTGCTTTTTGTCTTTGAAAATGGACCTACTGAAGTGCCAGCTCTATTTTGGTGAAGCCCTCAAAGCAATAGGAGCAACAGGAGGCGGAGGAGGAGAGAGGAAGATAGGGATACATATTTGTGATGGACAAACTTACGTAGTTTCACAAAGAGTTTGAGAAAACATGCAAACATTTTAAAAACAATGAAACAATATTAGAATTCTACTAATGGTGGCTGTGTTGCCATTCATCGAGACCTGGAGAGGCTGGAGGGTTGGGTGGAGAGGAATCTAATGAAGTTCAACAAGGGCAAATGTAGGGTCCTGCAACTAGGAAGAAATAATGCCATGCACCAGTATATGCTAGGGGTTGACTTGCTGGAAAGCAGCTCTACAGAGAGGAACCCGGGAGTCCTGGTGGACAATTTGACCATGAGGCAGCAATGTGCCCTTGTGTCCAAGAGGGCCAATAGTATCCAGAGGTGCATTAAAAAGAGCGTGGCCAGCAGGTCAAGAGAGGTCATCCTCCCCCTCTATTCTGCCCTGGTGAGGCCACATCTAGAGTCCTGTGTCCAGTTCTGGGCTCTCCCCTCTTCGAGAAAGACGGGGAACTACTGTAGAGAGTCCAGCGGAGGGCTATAAAGATGATGAGAGGGCTGGAGCATCCCTCTTATGAAGAAAGGCTGAGAAAGCTGGGTCTGTTTAGCCTGGAGAAGACTGAGAGGGGATCTCATCAACACTTATCAATATCTAAAGGGTAGGTGTGAAGAGCTTGAGGCCAGACTCTTTTCAGTGGTGCCCAGCGACAGGATAAAGGGCACAACCTGGAACACAGGAAATACCATCGCAGCATGAGGAAAAACTCATGAGATATTTAAAACCCATCTGGATGCATTCCTGTCCAACCTGCTCTAGGTGAACCTGCTTTGGCACTGGGGTTGGGCCAGATGACCTCTGAAGGTCCCTTCCAACCTCTACCATTCTCTGATTGTATACTAGCTATTTGCTTTTGCTTTATATTTTAAAGTCAAGGGCAATAGCTGAATATTTGCTACATATACACAGAAAAATGTAAACTTTTTTTACTTGATGCTTCTCTCACTTGTGTCTTAAGCAACTTTGCCATTTAGAGGATAGGCTGGGTTAATTGTTATATTTGGCTGAATCAAATTTGAAAGACAACTTAAAGGTAGTTTATAATGCATCTTTCTTTTACTGTTTTTTGTGCTGAATCATCCTGCATTTGTTAATATTGCAGTCTTAATCTTACGTTACAGTTGCTGGGTAATCCTTTTATTATTTGGATTTTTGTCTCCCATCAAGCTGAAGGCATTGTTACCTCATCACAGAAGGACTAAAGAACACCACCCAAACCCTCATATTCTAAGCAGCAGACCCCTATTCATTCTAGGAGCTTTTACTACTTCTTGCTGCTGATTTGCGTTCTAGTTGCTCCCCCTCAATATGGAAAGGAGCCAGCTGTGTTAGAAGTAGCATCTCATGGACATCTGCTACATCAGCACTTCATCATTCAATTTTGCTATGTTGGGACTGTAAAGGAGGCCTCAACACAATGTTGATCCTATGGGTATTGCTGCCTTTGATTGTAAATTACCTTTACTCAAGGTAATCAAGGTGCTGGATTCAAATTTCTGTATAAGTTGGAAAGGTCTCTGACCAAAAATGTTTATGATCACTGAAAACTTCCCTCAGATTCCTTTTCATACAGCAGTTCATTAACATACATGTGCTCTTGTATAGTTGCCACGGTGCTCTAACTTCTTGCTAGTCCATTTCTTTGCACTTTAGGTTCTCTCTAAATCTAATGGATGTGATTAAAGAAGCTGACACCATTAGCAGGTAAAACGAATATTGCTGTGGTCTCTGTCACGGTCTTAGCGTTTGATTTTTTTTTTTTTGGCATGTGGATTAATACAGTGTATGGCAAATACTGTGGTATTGGCATTCAGCTACCACAGGTTTCTCAGGGTAACCACTGTAGGCTGAATTAGCTTGTTTAAGCAAATAACCACAAGATATAATTACTTTGTTAATTAATATAAAAGCTCTTTAGTTTTCTATAGCTTCCTTTTTGGATTCATTGCAATGAAATAATCATTATAAATAATGAAACAGGATTTTTATTTAAACCTCTGTGTGAAAACATGGTCTGGGAAAGCAGGCTTGTCCTCTGTATAAAAATGGTTTTGGGAGCTAGCTCCTGCTGAGCCGCTCTCTGGAGGCTGGGGGCAGAGCTTGGCTTAACGCCTTGTGCCAAAAACAGCATTTCAAACAGGGCAGCGTTTTATTGTGGAGTGTGAGGGGAAAAGAGACATGTTTTACAGAGCATGTTGACAAACACAATCTGTTAATGGTTTGTTAGTGTAAAGAACAACACTTAAAAAGCAGGCAAAAATAGTTCTAGAAATACCTTTTTAGGCCATGACAAAGCCTAGTATCCAGCTATGATTTCCTAGACACTGACAAAATCTCTTCACTTCTGTGTTGGCTTGTGGAGATCGCTCTGATGTGCACTCTGTTTTCACATCCCTGGGCTGAAGCAGGCAGACTGTATTTAGCAATGGTCAATTAGCAACATCGTCTCTAATCTGTGGTATATGGTATGTCAGGGAAATACCCATCTGAAATCTGACACAATTATGCAAAACACATGACAGATTTAATGGATCTACCTACGCTTTATATTCCACAAATATTCTTCCTACTCCCCCAAAGTAAAACACATTGTAACTGTGCTTACGAAAATTTGTAGGTGCCAGTTTTGAGGTAGAAGGTACCTACAATGGCCTCGCCAGTCAAGAATGAATAATCTCTGAGATGTTTGGAGTAATGAATCAGTTTTATTTTTGGAACATACTAGTTGCAAAGATTTTTAACCTTTAATTGATCGTACCTTAAGAGCCATTGTTTTTGCTTGAGCCCTGTGATATATATTAATATAACAGATGTCATCCACCTGGACTTGTGCAAGGCGTTTGACGCTGTCCTGCATGACATCCTGATCTCTACATTGGAGAGATATGGATTTGATGGATGGACCACTCTGTAGATAAGGAACTGGCTGGCTGATCGCACTCAAAGAGCTGTGGTCAACGGGTCGATGTCTAAGTGGCAGCAGTGACAAGTGGTGTTCCTCAGGGGTTGGTACTGGGACCGGTACTATTTAACGTCTTTGTTGGCGACATGTATGTTGGGACTGAGTGCACCCTCAGCAAGTTTGCTGATGACACAAAGCTGTGTGGAGTGGTTGACATGATGGAGGGAAGGGATGCCATCCAGAGGGACCTGGACAGGCTTGAGAGGTGGGCCTGTGCCAACCTCATGAAGGTCAATAAGGGCAAGTGCAAGGTCCTGCACATGGGTCGGGGCAATCCCATGCGCAAATAGAGGCTGGGCTGAGAATGAATCAAGAGCAGCTCTGAGGAGAATGACTTGGGGTGGTGGTTGATGAGAAGCTCAACATGAGCTGGCAATGTGCGCTCACACCTTGGAAAGCTAACCATATCCTGGTCTGCATCAAAAGAAGCGTGACCAGCAGGTTGAGATTTGAGGGATTTTGCCCCTCTACTCTGCTCCCGTGAGACCCCACCTGGAGTACTGTACTCCAGCTCTGGAGCCACCAACATAAGAAGGACATGGACTTGTTGGAGCAGGTCCAGAGGAGGGCTACAAAGATGATCAGAGGTTTAGAGCACCTCTTCTATGAGGACAGGTTGAGAGAGTTGAGGGTTTTTCAGCCTGGAGAAGAGAAGGCTCTGGGGAGACCTTATAGCAGCCTTCCAGTACCTGAAAGGCCTACAAGAAAACTGGAGAGGGACTTTTTAGAAGGGCATGTAGTGATAGAGTGAGGGGTTATGGCTTCAAACTGGAAGAGGGTAGATTTAGATTAGATTTTAGGAAGAAATTTTTCACCATGAAAGTGGTGAGGCACTGGAACAGGTTGCCCAGGGAAATTGTGGATTCCCCATCCCTGCAAGTGTTCAAGGCCAGGTTGGATGAGCAACCTGGTTTAATAGGCGGTGTCCTTGCCTATGACAGGGGGGTTGGAACTAGATGGTCTTTAAGGTCCCTTCCAACCTAAAGCATTCTATGATTCTATGGTAACCATTGCAATATAAGTAATAACTCCTGTAGCACAATATCTATTGGTTCAGTTGTTGTATGTATGTGTATCCTTTCAGTGAAGACTTAGGTAGTGGAGAGTAAATGAAACAGCCGTAGACCAGGATATACTCCAGAAAACAAGGGATGGATTTGGATTGCAATGCTCTTGCACTACCAGCTGTGAAACTTCACGGGAAGATTGAGGCAGAGGTACTAGAGGAAGAGCAAGCAGAGGAAACTGGAGGGAGAAATAAAAAAGTTGTTGGCTTTGGTAACAAGACATTTTTTGAAGATGAGGGACTGTTAAATTATAGATATGTGTGATGTGGAGCCTCTTTGTGTACTTCAGAAGATAGGTAGTGGGATTTTATTCAGGCAGTGGGAGCACAAATACTAGTGATGTAACTGGTCGTATTTTGAAACCAAATGTGTATCAGCACTGGATAAACACACAGGAGGGCATTCTTTTAATGACATATTTTCAGCAGTCGCTGCAGGGTCATAGAAACTTTTTTGTTTGTTTGGGTTTTTTTCATTTCGGCTTTATTAACACAAATTGAAAATGCTTCTCATTGTTGCTAGGCATTTGTGGACTTGACTGCAAAGCCCTGCCTTATATGGTGCCATTAACATTTTATGATTGTAAAAGCTTCTGCTGGATTGCTGCAAGTTTGGAAAAACTGTTACAGCCATATTCTGTTTCGTTTAGGACAAAATGCTGCAAGCTGCTTGGCGCTGTGCTGAGAGTGCTTGGCACTTTTACAGTAGCAGTGTCTTCGGGTAGTGTGGCACAAACTATCCTGTGTACGCAGCGCAGCAAGCATTTCATTCAGATGATTTGAGACAGGAGGTGCATGCTAATTCAATGATTTTTCCAGTGCTTTTTCCAGTACTTAAAAACTTTATACGGATGAAATACTTCTCAGTTTATCTTCTCCTTACTGTCCCATCACAAAAGAAACAACCATTCTCCTCTTCAGTAGGCAGCCCCAAATCTCAGGAATTACTTAAGGCAGGTTAAAATACTGCAAAGTCATACTGACTTCATTGCATCTGCAGATACAGCTTGGTTTGCAGTTGCTCGCTCTTCTTAATGCAGGGGTCTAACTTATGGTTATTTGCTGCTTACTAAATTTAGATTAGACAGTTTTGCTTGCCTGTTTTTGAAACAAAGGTGAGGTATTTTGCAGTTTTCTTTGCATTTGAAACTTTTTTTTTAAATTACTCATTAAGTTTTAAAAATAGGCTCTTCTGGATTACATTTTGGAAGTGAACTTCCTTTCATTTACATGGTGTGTTTGTGGGCCAAAGCCAGAAGGCTACTCATACAGAAAAGTTGTGTTGCTAATCCGAGTCTTTAGTGTGAACAAAGTGTAACTAATAAGAGTAAAAAGTTCTAAGTACCCCTTAGAATTAGTGGCCTGTTCAGACAGGTGAATGCTTCATATAAACCCTCATTCTAACCTGTCTGATGCTGTGCAGAAAACCCAGGTCCAGCATTGCCATCAGAGGCAGGGGTGACCTAAATGAGCGAGGATGTGACTATTCCTGCTAACATCTGATACTGGTACTTAATCCTCCAGTCCCTCTGGGATTTGGAGACTGTCCGGGTGGAGAGAATTGTAAGAGACTTGGAGCAGCATCCTGTCTGATTGTTCATCCTACTCATACCTAGATGGAAAACAGTCTGTATTTTGGTTCGATTTCATAGAGTTGGAAGTACATAAACATTGTGTTGCTATCCTGATTTCTATTTCAAGTATGATAAAATGATTTAGTAGTGAAAAGATTGGTAGAAATTTTTTTTATAGGCCATATATAGCAAAACGATATATGGGAATTTACACACAGAAGTGAAACAAGACCAACACTTGCACTATATCTGGGACCGATGGTGTTGGCCAGGATGTGAGGGTGGAAGAGTCCCTCTTTCTTTCTCTTCAGGGCAGTGTGTTCGAGGAAAACGCTTTCACTGAAGCGATCATTTTCTTGGGTGGTCTTCTGGACAGTTACCATACAGATGAGAAGATTGTGAGTTAATAATTAATCCGTCAGACAACTGAAGAGCAGTAATATTTCAACTTTAATGAAATATTCAAAGATTTTCAAAGTGTTTTTTTTCTTTTTAAAAACTTCTGTAAGGTGTATGTATAAAAATGTAATTATGAGAAATTAGTCATAATCCTGTTTCCGACAGTGACAATTCCTATAATTTATAATATGTAACTAACTTCCCGCTGCTATTCTTTTTGATAAAGAGATGACAGTACCTCCATTGCAACAGTCCAAAAACCCCATCCTTTTTGAATAGATGCAGTGGCACAAGCCAGGAACAATTCCAGTTTTTTTGTTGTTTTCTTTCAAGCTTGTTCCTGCACTGTTGATCTTTCCATGAGCTGAAATGGCAACAGGTTTAGGCCCGTACTGTAGTTTAGTTACTCTTGGTCAATCCTGTGTTACCTCTTGTGCGCAAAAGATTACATTTTTTGAGTTAGTAAAAAACCCCACATAGTGGGGGGGTCTAGTGTGTGTCTTTTTAGACCTCTCTAGGCATATGATGTAATATTAACTGTCTTCTAAAAGAGTAAACACAGAAAAGGTTGAACAGTTAGGGCTTTCTGTTATTTTGTTCATGTTTATAAGCATCAGAGGGCAAGATGTTACTTTAGATGACATGAGGGTTTCGGTTATTTGAGTTCAGACAGAACTCAAATCTAAATTCATCCTTAATTGATGTTGCTTTCAACCGAATGTATTAGAGAAAGAAATCTTTTCCTTTATGCATTAAGCAAGGTCGCTATTCATGTAAAGCCATCACTTGGTGCTTGTGACTGATGATTCACCCTATCCAGCTGGCTGGCGTGGAAACGGTCAAGACTGCAGAAGAGCCCTCTTTCAGCGGTATTTGTTAACCTCATCAGTTTTCTGCACTAGCCTAGCAGTTCTATCAACCACTAGATTTTGCAACCGTCCCTTCCTAGGCGCTGTCACTGTAGCTGAGTCACTGCCTTTGGCCAGCACAGGCCAGGTGCCGGATTTGCCTCTTGGCTGTTCTTTTCAGTTGCGGCGTTTGCTCTTCGCTTTGATGTTCACGCACATCAGACAGACATATCAAAATGCTTCAGTGTTGCTTTCACAATCGAAGCTGGTGTTTGGCTGCTCATATTTGGTTAGCAGCTGACCGACTTGGGGCACTTGTGCTTGCTTGCTCAGAAAACAAGGAAACTTCCCTCCCCTTCCTGTGTAATATCCATTTGCCTTCTCTCTCATCATACGGTAAAAGAAACCTCAGTTTTTCACCTTCAAACTTGCTGCACGTTTTGTATTTAGCCTACTTCACTCTTACTCTGAGAAGCTCTCCAAAAGGTGCCTCTCTAATGATGTCTGCTTCCACAAATGCAAAATGTGAAACCGTGGCATTTACAGATAAAAGCAATATACGATTTTGCGTGTTAGCTATTTTTAAAAAGTTTTAATTTCAGCTTAAATAATCAGAGGCGTTTTAAAACTGGTTTTTTTATTCTTATCAATGTAGTTAGAATGAAAAATATCTAGGTACCTTGTAAATATAGCATGATTTGGAAAGTTCAAAAAAATTAAATTGAAATGAAGAAATTTGTTTTCCTGTATGATCCATTGAGCTTTTGAGATTAAATATTTCATTAAAAAAGAGAAAGTATTTTATTTCTTTTGTTGGGTTATTAGACTTCTAAATAAAAGTGTCAAAAATTTGGAACTGAATGAGAGAACTGTATTTGTGTGGTGTTTTTAATTAACAATGTGTACTACATTTTGATAAACATACCAGGTTACCCATATTTGTTGAAAAAGTTTGGTAATAGTTACTAGCTGACAACATTAGCAAATGAGTTGCAATGCTAAAACTTGATTTAATTTGTCAAAAACTGAATTTATTTCTTGGTGCTGAAACTGGAGAATTATTCTGGGTGTCTTAAAAGTCATTGAAATTAGGCAGTTTGGCATTTTCTCTTGAGATCAGTTAGTGAATTTGGCATTTGGGCACAAAAGAAAATGTATTACTTCGTAGTAAATATTCTGCTAAAGCACAATGACACGCAGTGTTGTGCATAATTGGCAGCCGGTTGCCATTTAGAGGTTGAATAGAACTGTTATTTCAGATCATTAATAAGAACTCTGTGAGAATTGATTGCAACTTGCAAACTCTGCATTTGCTGTGCCTGACTTGACTCTATGCTAAAATTAAACTCCTCCTTAAAATGTTTTTGAGAAGTACAGCTGAAAAACACTGTATAAGTGCTGATGATGTTGCTGGCATCACTTGCAGCCCCTTGTTACAAATTGTTTTGCAAAGAAAATGACTAGTAGTTTGTGATAAAATGATAGCGTACCACAGGTTTAGTAGTGTTGAAATAAGAGATCTTTTGCTTGCTGTTATGCCATTTTATTTTTGTTCAGTTCGAGCTGAAGAAAAACTTTCTCCTTTCTCAGCCATGGAGAGAGAGAAAGACTGGGGCATAGACCTGTGTATTGCAAATGTCAGGGTGCAGGCGTTCAGGTATTTTAGTTCTAATTGTAGGTTCTTTTCGTTGTTTTAATTTTTTCTTCTAACCGGAATCTGTAGCCGTGGCCTCTCCCACGAAGAGCAGATTTTTGCACTGTATTTGCAAATATGTTTTAAATTGCTTCTAAAGAATTTGAGCGGACCTTCTAGGCTGCGCTGTGTAACATAAGGAAGTGGGGCATGTATAGAGCTTGGGTTAGAAAAGGGAAGATAAATTCAAAAGATCACGATCGTGTGCAATTTATGCGAGGAGCGTAAACAAAGAGGGAAAGGGACCCGGTGTGGTCATGAAATATAAAGGAGTAACTGGGTCTACAGGGAGGTGGTGTGTACTTTGTGGTTGCAGGATGAGGGAGACGAAGAATGAAAAATACTGGAGTGGGAGCAGCGAGGTTGAGCTCTGAGGGGGATGGGTCTGCAGGACACAGAGTACTTGTGGGAATCTAGGGTGATGCAAGATCCCGAAGAGTGGGGAAAAATGAATCTGTAGTAGAAAGTTAAGATGTTAATAATACATCGTGGCATGTTAGGGATTTGTGTTTCTGCTGCTCTGTCAACCCTACAAATCTTCCATGCTGGTTATCACAGGTTATTCATATGCCACTTGGGGGAGACATTATTAAGCATCAAATGGCCCGCAAGCAGCTAGCGAGGTTGGTGGGTGTGAATGTTG
Source organism: Chionis minor (assembly GCA_013398295.1). Classification (NCBI taxonomy): domain Eukaryota; kingdom Metazoa; phylum Chordata; class Aves; order Charadriiformes; family Chionidae; genus Chionis; species Chionis minor. The sequence goes on from VZSF01004559.1 coordinate 68,141, forward strand.
ATCACTTGCGCGGAATAGCCCTCTTCTCTGGCCTGTGGAAAATTAGCCCATTTTTCAGTTGATCGACTGAGCTCACTGCACCCTATTTCTGGATTGCATAGCTCCATCTGAATCTCTGTCTTATTCTTTGCTGCCATTGTACACGTTGTGGTTTATCATGTGTCAAGTAGAGGGAAACTAATTTCACATCTTGCAAGTGGTGCTAATGCAGCAGGTCATGCAATAATATGATCATCATTCATGGAAGTGTTAAAAGGCAAGTCATTTTTAGAGGGAGACAAAACATGATTCTCAGCTGGGCATTACTCACCTTGGTGCTTTCTGTAAGACATGAAAAGGTAATAAATGTGAGTGTCCTGTCCCTAATTATGGGGAAGTGTAAGTAGAATTTCTGTATATTACGTTCAAAGAGAATAGCAATATTTGATGTTAGGAGGGAAGGGTGGTTGTTTCCCAGAACACAAAGAAATAGTGGAGAGTACTGCTCATCAGCTGGCATGTTCACTGCGTTGCTAAGTTTTGGATAGACAAATGGTTAATTATGTCCAAAGACTTTTGTACTTTTTTTGGGGTGTGTCTTCTTATAGTTCAATCCTTCCTTCCTTCACGCCTCAGACTTTTTGTTAGAAGTTGTGAAGCCTCCCACAGCCTTGCAAGGAGCATCTCTTTGGGAACCAGCTCCCTGCGTAGTTTATGGCAGTTTTGGTAAATCTGGTGGAAGAGTGTAGTGTGGGTTATTATGAGCACATAAGTGATTGGTTCTTGTGGAATTCAACTGTAATTGGAATAATTGCTCAAGCACACCTCTGACCAGTACACTATTGAAGCATATCATGTCTGCTACTGTGTGCAGTGTGGGTTAAGCCACATCCTGAAATCTAGAAGTGTATGAACAAGTAAGTGCATTGCTGTCAGAACTAGGAAAGTGACCTTACTGTTATGCTCAAGCAACCTTTCAGCCCTCCTCTTAATTAACAAAATACAGACCTTTCTGCACATCTGACTATAAAATGTTTGTTGATTCTGTAATCAAGCCGGTTCTTCTCTAAACTTTATCTAACTTACTAAAAAATCTTTAAAAAAGCTATGAAAACTGACGTTAGATGCCTAAAGTCTTGTATCAATACTAAATGCAGTGCATTTATGCACTAGCAACTTTTGCATTTGAAGAGAACTCTTCCATATAGTAGATAAAGGTTTAACAAGGGTCCTTGGCTAAGGTTTGAGGTTAGACGTACTTGAAGGAGAAACAGCATGCACATTCATAAAAATTCAGGGAAATTAATGTTTGCAAGAACTTAGTAGGATTTGTGGCCACTTCCCACCACTGAATACTTTTGCATTGGTGTTGGATGGCTTGCTAAATTATATGGTTTATTTCAAACAGGAATTAAGCTGGAAAATTTCCGTGGTCGTTTTATGTTAGATGATCACAGTAGTCTCTTCTAGCTTTATAATCTGTTTATTTATGAAAATCAATACATATTAGCAGTAGTTTTATGTCTAATATGTTTCGGAAATCAATGACTGATGGAAAACAAGCAGGTTTTTGATGATGTGAATATTCTAGGACTGCTCAGATTTTATTTTTTTTTTATGTGTAAAGTGCCTGAGGGCATTTCTGTTCTCATATTAGATCATGCTTTGTGCACTGGCGGAGGGAATTTAGTGTAGTGTAATTTCAGCTGAAATTATTAGTAGTGTTGGAAGTAAAGAGTTCCTTCTATGGCAAATGAACGTTACTTTTGAATGTTTTTACACTGTGTTTTTCTTCAGTGCAGCTGAACGTTGATTCATCAGTATTTCAAAAGTAGGAAGAACTAAACATATCTAAGCTATTGAGTCTAAGCAGGACTTAGTGTTCAGTGTGATAATAGTGTGTATTTCCCTCATGCAAGAGAGTCAAGACAGAACCATCTGCGCATTAAGAGAAAAGGGTTTTTTTTAGGTTGTAGTGGGGTTTTTTTGGTCACTGATTTGCTCTGTCAGGAAACAACTTTTGAGCAACTCGCCCATTCTTGTGCTCAGTTTAGTTCCAGTCAACTTATCTTACACCTCCATCTCATGGTCTTTTTAGCCATGCCTGTGATTCTAATGTTTTCGTAAGTGCTGGAGACATTTTTGGTACTTCCTTGACATGAACAATCATAATCTATCTTTCTTTTCTATCTTTCTAATGAAACCATCACTCAGGGTGGTGCAAAGAAATTCAGGTAATAATGAGATAAAAAATGATTTTATGATCTTTCCTGCTCTTCCGTGGAAACATATGTTTTAAACATATGTGTCAGTAAGACAGATTTCCTTAAAGCGGTAAGAAAAACAAATATTAGCAGTGATCAGAATATATATTTCTCTAGACTTGAAGAACATTTAACGTTGTGCCATACAGAAGATCAGTCTTAATAAATGTCTAGTGACATATGAGGATAAAATTGGAGAACTTCAAGTGGAGAGATTAATGAGTGCACCAAAGATCAGGATTAAGAAAAAAAGAGGTTTATTCCTTTTAGTTTATCCCTCTTTTTCTGGGTTGATTTGGGTTTTTTGTTGGTTGGTTTCAGTTATGGGAAGGGAGAGGGAAAGGCTGCGTTATGATTTAGACTGAACTCTTGCCATGGAATAAGCCATTAGATGGCCCTGGATGAATTCCTGCTTCCAAATCATCAGTGATAGCTGAGTTTAGGAATATATTAAAAAAATATATTAAAAATTCCAGTCTTAACCTGAAAATGTCTTCTTTTACCCCTACAAACACCATTGTAATCCTCAGTGTACTTTATCATTATTTAATTATCTTCACTTCTTTTTGTCCCATTGGATTTTGTTATACCTTTGAGCAGAATTCTGTTAATAAATTCCTTTCCTCTCCGTGTAGTGGGCTATATATTGTCATTCAGTGACCCTTCAATCTTCTCTTTGACAAACTAAATAGATTGACCTCTATAAATCTTTCATTAGTAGTGATGTTTTTCAATCTTGTCATCATGCTCATGGTTCTCTCTTGAACCCATTTGTGAATGTCTTTGAAATGTTGGCAGCAGAACTGGACACAGTGATTTAGTAGCAGTCACAGAGGTAATACAGCCTCTTATTCCTGCTTGGTATTTCCCAGATTATATATAAACCGTTAACTGTATTATCCTGTGCAGCTGGGATCCACCATGACGCTTAAGAGTTTGTCAAACAAATTATTTCCAAGAATAAAATTGCATCCTGTTTTTTGTTCTTGGATGTGACCTTCCATTTCGCACCCCAAACAATAGGTTTGGTGGAAGCTCTGGCTGATCTGCTGGTTTTGTGTTTTCCCTCTCCATTCTCCATGACCTGAGCAAACTCCGTCAACTGTGGGCTTGTATTTGCTCCCATAAATACACTGCATTTATATTGAGACAGCGATTAATTTTTGTGGCATCCTCCCTACAAGCATTTGATGAGTTGCTGTTCAAAATTCAAGACTGGTAAAATAGGCAGTTCTTAATTTGCTCTGAATCAAGGTTTTACTTGGTAGGTTTGGAACATATAGCAAAAATGTAATGTTTGTGAGGTGGTAGAAATTAAACATACAGACAAACAAGAGATAGGTTAATAAACGAAGTGCAGTAAAATGCAGCCAGACACGGATTTCAGGGACACAAGCACCTTTTAGGCTCCTGCATTTTGGAAGATTAGTACCATTTCTCTGAAAACATTTTGTAGCCCTTCTATAAGGGAAATTAGATTTGTTGCTTTAGATCACTGCCCTGTTCAGATTCTAATTAAAAAGCAATTTAAGAGTCTTTAGGCTTCTAATCTACTTTTCCTTTGTCCAAGTTTGCCAGTATTAAAGAAAAAATTCATTACTAAAATAAGGAAAAAAAAGTAGTTTATTTTTTTGAAAGAGTTTGTTGAAAATTGTGGTGCTTTTTTCCATGAAAACATCAGGACACGTGAAGCTTTTAAAAATTCTTTAAAGCATTTCCTGAATGTTGATTAAAAGTTTCAATCTCTTTATGGCTTTTTGCCAAGAATTGAAAAATTTGATTCTTTGAAGAAATTTTGATGGAAACAAAAATCCCCCAGTAATGTTTTTAGTTTAAAAATGGGGTGGAGGGATGGAATAGTATGTGTTGGGGTTTTTTATTTGTTTCTTGTTTTTTTAATAAAGGTGCTCCAGACTTAGGTTAGTCTAGGAAGGATGATAATGTCCACCAGTTACTTTTTCCTGCTTAATGTTTAACTGGTATATATTGCATATTTGTATTTATGTATTTTTAAATATGTATACATGCTTAACCCTCTAGTGGCAGCAATCTTTTACAAATGCATTACAACACAGGTCGATATGCTGCCTCTGTGGTATGCAAAAAATTTCTGTGCCATGCAAATCAATAGTATTCTATTACTGTGGTAGCCTGAGGAATGTGGAACAACAAAGACATTCTAATGAAAATCCTAGGGTGACTTCAGCTATTGATTATTAAGGCGCTGTCAGCCTTAGAGAATGCAAATGATTTGAGGGCTTATATTGAAATTATCATCTAAACTGCAGGTTTGGACATACTGGAACTCCTCTAATTGCCATGTATGCTTCAGGGCTTCTGGAAGGGCAGAAAACTGCCTAATTGTTTAGGCAAGCAGAAAACAGGGATGGCAGATGTTATACTGACCTCTTCTTATCTGAATCTGATTATCTGTGTTTTGACCTCATCTACCTATTTGATGATGTCTGTCATAATTGTGTATTTTATAGACTTATATGTCCATGCAAGTGGTTTTTTTTAATATTATTTTTAGATTTTGTATTATTGAGACATACTTGGACTAGCCACTTAGAGAGGAAAAAAAAAAGATACCTCAGTGTTAAAGAAATCGTACCAGCTGTAAAGTGTTGGAGAGCACTGCGTTCTGTTAAGAATGACGTAAAAATAGGAGTGTCTCAGTGATGTTTGCTGATAGTTCAGTCTCCTGTGGAATATGCTGTTTAAGATGTAGAGACTATGTACAGAAGCAGCCCTTCTTAAATGCAGAAAACCCACAAGATTCCACTGCCCCTCCGTTCTCCCCTAAAAACCCCAACTCCAAAAAAACCACCCCTTAACCTGACCACCAAAGCAAAGCCTATAAAAGACATTGCATTTAATAAACTTAGTTGGTTTGGGAAAAACCATAATTATTTTTTTTTTGAAAATTCTTCCAACAAATGCTTATTGTGGGAAGTTGTCAAATGTAGGGCTGTAAAACATGACTGCTATGAAATGTGTATTATTTTTTTCCACTGCTTTTGCTGCATTGTTGACTGTCAGTCAAAGAGACGTGGTAGCCTGATTAAGAATAGTGATGCCTAATTAAGAATAATAATACAGGCTTAGACTTTGCTCTTATTGACATAAACGTTGTGTCTTAGCCAATTAATTATGTAATCTTACAGAAAGTTGCATCTGTAAAATAGGTAAGTACTGCTTTTGTCTATCATCATGTGAAATAAGATAAAATCCCATGGCTTTGAGGCTTTTTGTCAATTGAATTTAGTGGTTACATTGCTACAATGTATGTCTAATTAGACATTTAGCTAAATTAGCAAACAAAGTAATTGATGAGTTGAAGGAGATGAGTGCCCACTTCTAGCCACACAGTAAGCCTTGTAAGCGAACGTGAGATCTCAGATTTTTGTTGAAGCCCAGCAGCGCGGCAGGACGGAGGCTGAGCACGTGTCCCCGTCACCCCGCAGTGGAGAGGCTGCTGGTCAGCACCATGATCTCAGGCAGGTCATCATCACTGCTGCACTCCATAAGCACAGTCTGCAGTTTCCATGATCACAGAAGCATTTGGGTTGGAAAAGACCTTTAAGATCATCGAGACCAACCGTAAACCTAACACAGCCAAGTCCACCCCTAAACCATGCCCCTGAGTGCCATGTCTACCTGTCTTTTACATACCTCCAGGGATGGTGACTCCACCACTTCCCTGGGCAGCCTGTTCCAGTGCTTGATAACCCTTTCAGTGAATAAATTTTTCCTAATATCCAATCTAAACCTCCACTGGCACAACTTGAGGCTGTTTCTTTTCATCCTATTGCCTGTTATTTGGCAAAAGAGACCAACACCCTCCTTGCTACAACCTCCTTTCAAGTAGTTTCAGGTAGAAAAATTCCTTTACTGAAAGGTTTATCGAGCATTGGAACAGGCTGCCCAGGGAAGTGGTTGAGTCACCATCCCTGGAGGTATTTCAAAGAAGTGTAGATGTGGTGCTGAGGGACATGGTTTAGTGGTGGACTTGGCAGTGTTAGGTTTACAGCTGGACTTAAATATCTTAATAAATGATTCTATGATAATGGAAATTGCAAATTGGGCTGACGGAGTGCAGCAGTTTGGTCTGTATCAGAGCTCCTCTCCAGGGGTAATGCAGGACTTGACTCATTTCCTACCTACAGCCTGGTTCTACATCCTCCTGAATATGGGATAAAGGGATTTATGGCAGTATTTATGCACTGTATGTATTGCTGTGTATAGTATCTGATTGAGAATTTGTTTATGCCAGTTTTGTTACGAATGTCTGCAATTAGATGTGTACATTTGATATGTAAGTCTGGAAGAGCAGCTTTTAAAATACTTGAAAGGGGCAATGGTAACACAGTCATATGAACTCTAACATCTTCTACCTTAAAAACTATTTAGTGCTAGTAAGATTTCCCAGTTTTCCTGTAGCACCTTATTTATTCCTGCTCATAAATATTGGAGCTGAAAATTGTCAGTGGTCCCCTTAGATCAACAGTGTTGTTTTGGTATCTATCTAGGACTCAAAATTCACTGCTCGGAGGTCTAGGCCATGTGATTTTTGATGACTGCTCTAAATATTAGCCTTGAACGTTATTACTGGAGCAATTGTGCTATTAAAACTGTTCTAGAAAAATGTGGGAAATTGATTATTTCTTTTTTACTGATGGGAATTACTGATTTTGAATTAAAAAAAGAAAATACTGCTCATGGTTTTCCCCCTATTGTCAACACGCCAAATGTAATCAATAGTTTTCCTGACTCTGGAGCTGGCCCTTTATTATTTCTGACAGGACCTACAAATAAAACAAATCTTAAAATGCATTGATTAAAGCTATTTCCTAAAAAGTTGATGTTTTGCTGAAATGATGTGGCTCACTCTCAAAGAGTGGCTGTAAAGGGGTAGTTTCACTCATTTACTGGGGAAAAAAAAAAGAGAAATTGCTTATTCCCCATAAGTGCTCTATTAAATCACCACACCATTGCCACTGCACTGAGATGTTTTATTTCCATTATATTCTTGTGTTTGCAGCAATCAGGTACTGTAGAAAAGCGTGATTATGGTTTTCCTGCATGGAAGGTCAGCAGTAAAGGGGGGAGCAGGCAGCTACGTATTCTTCATAATGTGAGAACAAAGGTTGGCCTCAGCTGAGTGCTCAAATATAGAATGACCATGTTATGCAGCCACAGAGCACTGCAGAAAACCTCTGCCCTCCCCAATAAAAACCAGCCCCATATTGATAGATCAGTGTGAAGATGCTTTGTTTGAAATAATGCCAGTGACAGTTGCATATTTTTAGTTCGTTTATGTCTAGAGACTTAGTTCTGCACCCTAAATTGTCTTCTCAAATTACTCCAATATTGCACAAGATATTAAACAGTCTATAAAGCAGAAAAGACTCAATCAGTGAGAAACAACATAACAAGACTTCTGTCAAAAATGTTATTTGAATCCAGACTTCATTTGGAGTTACCCATTGAGAGCTTCCATTTATCTGTTACATGACATGCAGGTTTATTTATAACTCGAGATTTATGCAAGTCATGTGTTTGTACATTTTAATCGCTCCTACTAATAGCTTTTGCAAAAACCACACTGCAGTTGGTGCAGTTGCCCAGGCTTGGTGGAACATCTTCAGATTTTGTGAGAGAACAGAGATTCCCTGAGTAGTGTCAATGGACTTGCTGTACAGCGGTGGCTCATAAAGCAAAATAACTGCAATATCTGTACCTCTGACCTTGCTGGTATTCATTTCCACAGGCTGCTTCTCTCATCTGTGTCACCCATGTATTTTGCGTAGTTTATACAGCTTGTGTTTCCCAAGTCTTTGCTCAGTTTGCTCCCTGGTGTATTGTCTTATTTTACTGATAGTGTATGTATCTCATTTGGACCTTTTAAACCTACTAACATTTTTTTCTCCAATCAAAATAGCCTTTTTACATTTCATTCCTTCTCCTCTTTTTTTTTTTTTAAATTTAGCCAGTAACATAAAAATACTCGATTTTAAAATGAAATTTCAAATAATGACAATCTGTGTAACTTTAGATACAATATAGTTTGCTCAATGAATAAAACTAAGCGTAACGAATTTTTGTATGGAGAGTCAGTGTTTTCAGTGGTTTTATACTACTGAATAGTCCCGTCTACAGAATTTCCAGGAAACACTTTTAAGAGATGTTGAATCAAACATATTAATGTAACCTGGGACAGAAGGGGAAGAGAAATCAGTAAATAGCTCTCAGTGCTTCCTTGTCTTCCAAACTATTTAGTTTAACATTGATTTTAAAAAATAATCATACTACATCTCGGTACTGGATTGGTCATTTATTTTGATGCATCTGAAATAATTTTTTTCAGATGATAGGAGGCAGGACTTCTGGGTTCACATAATATCCAGTGTTAAAAAAATCAGTGGTTTCTGATATGAGAAATAAAGCATGTAATTTTCCTTTATTTATTTACTTAGAAAGAGATCAAAAGAGACAGTATCCTTTTGTGGATGGAGTGGAGATGAAGAATGACTTTGTTCTTAAGACCTATTTAATACTTGATTTAAGACATCAGAGGGGAAAAAAACAACCAACGCTCAACACTAATGAGCTAAGAATAAATGAGGAAAAAATAATTGTGTAGTAAAATATGTTCAAATCTGTGATTGAAGTAGAGAAAGAATGGGGAATCCCTAGGTTTCCACTTCTCTCTCTTTTTTTTTTTTTTTTTTCCCCTCCTCTTCAGTCTTAGACAAGCTGTAACAATTGAGGTCAAGCACAATAACATTATTGGGAAAAACCCACCTTGTTTTCAAAGGCTAGCTTAGAAAATAAACGTAGTAGAGGTGAACTGCAAGAATGTGGTGGTATAGTTCTCATTCATAAAAGAAGTATTCAATACCAAATTTTTAAGAAAGAATAAACAATTTCTTAACTACTCAGTAAAGAATCTTTAGGATATTTCTTATTGCAGTTTCTGTACAGTAATTTTATATTCCTTTATGAATAAGATTAGATATAGATGTTTTGCCTTGTCTGGAGGATGTTACAATCATGGCACATGGTATTTTTCCTTACATATCAGAGTTAAAAGACTTCGCTGCATGTTCTGCTTACAAGACTTGCTCTTTCCATGACTTTGAGTAGAGCACCTTACATTTCCATATACATCACCTCACATAAAAAATAAGTAAATAACTTAGAAGAGAATGTACTGAAGAACCAGTAAATGATTTTTATGGTTACTAAATTTCAAATGATGTTTGAAATCCCAAATAGTTCAGATGCCAATGAGAAAAGTTGAAAACAAAACTCCCAGGTAGGGGATTGATACTTGTGATGACTGAAATCTTTCTGCAGTGTCTGGTTTTCACGTTGCAGGAAGTCTGTCTCTTCTTATATGCTGGAGGCAATAGATCTATCTCCTGCCTTGGGAACTCATGGCAAAGCAGCTTTGCGGCAAGCCAATGCACTGTCACATTTGATCAACTGAATCAACTTATGGTCCTAAACTGACAGGCGGTTTTGAGCAGTTCATAGGAATTTAGTTGGTCTGGTGTGAAATGCAGCCTACATGTCAATAACAGTTGCATAAGCAGCAACTGATGACCAATGGCCAATACTGCTACCTTTCATTATGCTAGATACTGCCATTCTTTTTGAGTTGTCCAAGTGAAATAAATTAAAGTACTTTCAGGTTGAAGACACATTTGCTGTGAAGTAAAGGTGTTGATAAAATTGGCCTTGTATAATGAGTCAGGTGTTTTGGTCTTTGTCAGGAAATAGTATCAAAACAAATGCACAATTACTAGGGGGACACCACCCACCCACCCAAAACCCAACATCATCGTTTTTGAATGTGTTTTTATATTTTTCTATTACTTCCTAGAACTGTTCTACCATGGTATATGGCTTGCTTTTGTATTCCCACTGAAGTCAAATTGCCAGCAACTGATTAAAAAAGCCCATGAAAAATGTCTCAAAAGCATTGCTTTAATTTTGGTAAATTGAATTTGTTGGCCAAAAAATTAGATTTGTAATTGTTTGGTTCAGTCTTAGTTACAGAGAGACTGGCATCTCTTTACATCAATTTCACTACATTTATTCCTTTAACATACTCTAAAAAAGATGTATTACCCAAATTTTAGGCCAAAATGGGAATATAAGCTCTTAGCAATACAGAGAAAAAAAATCTAAATTCAATGTGCAAGAACAATAGCAAAAAGCTCAATGCTAGCTCTTGCTAGTTTGCATTAATATTTTTGTTGTGCTGACAATGCTTGTTTTCACAAATATCCTACTTGCCTCTTTTTTTTGACTTTTAGCCCTGAACTGTTCCTCTGTCAGAAATGTCAATATATAAACAATAGCAATTTTGTATTGAAGTTAATTGTTGCTGTTAAATAGGGTAAAAAGAAATGTTTGCTTCTTATAGTGTGGAGGGGGATTGGTTTAGTTTTATATGTCTTTTTTGGGAGACTGCTATCAATAAATCAGTGTGGTTTGAGTATGTTGTTGCTTAGGTTCAGCTCTTGATGCTTGGGCAACACCACAGAACCACTGTGGAGTGTGGTTCAGGTGTAAGCTGCCATTTTATTTTTTTTAAATACCTTTCAAAAGAAAAAGCCCATACTGCACAGAATGTCAAACCTGGAAACTATTTACAGACCTGTTTTTCCTGTGTACTGCTTGCTGGCATTGTGTTTGCTTCTTACAACAGCACCTACGCTTCCCGAGAGCCTTAAAAACAGACTTGAAGTGCCAGATCACTGTCCTCCTGTGCCAATACTAAATATAAATTTTTCCACATGAGTCAACTAAATGAAGATCAGATGTTTTAAAAAGGGTATGATTTTCATGTGCCTCAAGGCTGCTCTGCTAAAAAATTTCAGTGACCTCATAGCTGAAAGTGACTGAAAATTTGTCCCTTTAGCTATTAAATAACTTAACTGTTCTGCACAGCTTTGTGAACTAGGATTATAGTTTCTGTGTTCTAATTTTTGTAATTTGATTTTTGATTTATATGAAAATTCCACTGACTTTGAGATATCACTGTTGGTACCCCCTTTTGACTAAAATCTGCCTAATGCATTTCCAGGATATGAAAACGCTGTTAAACTAGATCAGCAGTCCCTGGTATGTTAGGGTAGAAGGAAGAGCCTATCTTTGGGTGTAACTGTCATGTTTTCTCTCTGAAGTTCTGAAATAAATGTGCCGTGCAGCCTGCTTCTTTCTTCCTGCAACTTCTGTTGTCTTGTAGGTGGCTTAAGCACCTCCAGCACTAACATCTTCTTAGGCTTCTTCTAGCAGGAATTTGTCATCCTGAAAAGAATAGAGAATTTGCCAAGATGTCCAGGCTGTGGGGGCAGCTTTTGCTGGTGGAACAGCTGTGTCCTCCTGGTCATGCCACTGGGATGCTATGTGGGCCCTGTGGGTATTGTGTGGGCCCTGTAATTCTATGGGAAACTCCTTGATGGAGGTGGAAGCTCATCCATAAGATATGGATGAGATTCATACTTGCAAAATTGCTGATAACTAATAAAGTGAAGTCATTCCACTTTCCATAATACAGCAAACAGAAAAGGTGTCTGTCACTTATGAGTCATCACAGATCTCAGCTCCAGCTAGAAGGTGTTAGGGTGCAGTATTTGGAAGCCGGTGGCTGCAAGGCACAATGTAATTAATTATTTGGTTGCCTCTGTGTTCAGGATGATATTCCTGCATGGGTATCTGTTGTGATTGGAGAAGCTAGAGCTCTGTCTTCAATATGTCATAATTTCCTGAGCCTACAGTCATGTCTGAGTGTTAGTCAGTGTATTTTTGTCCTGATATCATTTGACGTGGTGCTGGACAACACCTTTCTCCGCACGCATCTAAAGCTAGCTGTGCTGACCCTTGGTGTGCTGTCATCACAGTGTATGCGGAAGGCTGCTATTTCAAAATTGGAGAGAGGGTGGTGAAGAAGATAAATACTAGCTTCAAGCAGACAACATCGTTCAGGGAACAATTTTGTGTAAGGTTAATGGAAGATCAGACACAGTATCTATCAGCATTGAGACCTATAATTCAGTTCCTGAACTGTCATGACGTAGTGGTGAGGAACTTGCAACCTTTTGGTAGCGTTTGACTGTTTATTGGCATAAATATCCTCTGTGGTGCTCTAAGTATCTGTTTTTCTGTTCTTGGATGGAAATTGAAGATTTGGGTAGAGAGAAGTAAGTGAGAGAAAGCAGAGAGGTGATACCCATAGCAGTGGCTGAGTAAACAGGAAGGAGAATGGCCACTGTAGCTGTGGTGGGTCATCCCTGGCCAGCAGCCAAATGTCTACCCAGCCGCTCACTCACCCTTACCTCTGTGGCATGGGGGGAGAAAATAGGATGAGAACGCTCGTGGGTTGAGATAAAGACAGGAATACTGCTTATCACTTACTGTTGCAGGTAAAACTCAGCTTAGGGAAAATTATTTTATTACCAATTAAAATAGATTTGGGTGGCGAGAAATTTTTCCCAGGTTCAACTTCACTCCTTCATTCCTGACACATCTAGTCTCCCCCTGCTCCAAGTGTTATTGTGGGTGGTGGTGTTTGTGGCCATTGAATGGTCTGGGTTGGAAGGGATCTTAAAGATCATCTAGTTCTAATCCCCCTGCCATGGGCAGGGACATCTTTGACTAGACCAGGTTGCTCAAAGCCCCATCCGACCTGTCCTTGAACACTTGCAGGGATGGGGCCTCCACAACTTCTCTGGGCAGCCTGTTCCAGTGTCTCACCATGCTCGAAGTAAAGAATTTCTTCCTAATATCTAATCGAAATCTACCCTCTTTCAGTTTAAAACTCTTAGCCCTCATCCTATCACTACACTCCCTGATAAAGAGTACTTCTCCGTCTTTCCTATAGGTCTCCTTTAGGTACTGGAAGGTGGCTATAAAGACTCCCCATAGCCTTCTCTTCTCCAGGCTGAACAACCCCACGTGTATTTTCTTGAGATTTTTGAGAATGCTGCTTTTATTGAAAATAGTTAACTTTCCATGTGCTCACTTAATACTTATGCTAAAACTAAGTTACTGGTGGTACCAAACCATTTCTACTGCTGGAGAAAAACAAGTGCTTAAAAACTTTTTAGGCGGCTAAACTGAAAAGAAGAAATGAATTAATGCAACAGTTTCTGTCGTATTATGGAATGCAAATGAACATATCATTTAATGGCAGCTTGAATTCTGGCAGACACGTGTTAATGTTCATATTCAGCATTTAAGCACTGTCCTGAAGAATGAAAGGTGTTAACTGCTGCTGACGTTTTGTACATCGCGTAACAGCAAAATCCTATGAGATTTAGCAGGCAGTGCTATAAAGACTGCTTTTCGACACCTCTAATTTTCAAAAATTAAAACTGTCAGGAGTGTTCTCTTTGAGGACTAGCCATTTGCTGAAGTTAAAATCCTGCTGGTTTCAAAGCTTTTTGAATTATTTTTTTTATATGAAAATGATAGTACATTTTAGATTACTATTTCTCTTTACACCATTATCAGGATAATATTTTGTTTAAAAGTTACTCATACTTTAATCCAAGAAGCAAACATAAAAAATGTAAGCCCAAAAGATTTTTTTAAAATTAAAATGGTGTTACGTTTATTGAAATGTACTGTTAAATCTGTGATATCACCTAAATTCCCTTAAATGATGTCTGTATGCACTTGTGTACAGCAGCTCTACTTTGGTATTTAAGCTAGAAAGCAAGATAAAAAGGATTGTGATAATAATGAATATATATTAGTTTATACCGATATCTTCACTGAATTTACGAGTCCAAAAATAACACCTGCTCACATGCCATTTTGTGGTTGTTACCACTAGTTCTTTGCAATTGTAATCTTCTGCTGTTAAATATCCTCTCCTGTTTGTTCTCTGCCATTATCTGAAGAATCCATTTTTCTTCATCCCAGTTTCCTCTCTCTGTTTCTCTGTTTCCCTGTTTTACTGCCCCGTGGCTAGATTGAAGTCCACAGCTACTCACTGATCCTCATGAATGCGAATTAGAGGAACCACAGAACAGTGACTCTTTTCGCAGAGCAGATAGAAAGTTAGTGCTGAAAGTTAGTGTTTACTCTTCTGTGCGTGACACAGGACTGATCTGGTTTGTGCAATTATTTTTTTCCTTGCTGGTGCAAATAGTCATATAAAAATACTATTTGATGTTTTGCGGGGGGTATAATGTCTCCAGGTTTGGGTAAAAGTGAAGTGTAACACAACAAAGGCTGACTGCTAAGGTTAAAAGTAGTAGAAAGCGGAGCTCTGCTTCTGCACGAAGGATGCTGAGGAGTGGTAAGGTACTCTCTCCTGCACTAGACTTCAATGTGAAGAGATACATTTGGGTTTAAAGACAATCCTGAAAGAATCAGCTCCATCTTCCTCTTGCCACGCCACTCTTGCCTTCTCACACTTTTCCCTGCTCTGACATGGGTGCTCCACAGGCTGCAGTTCCGTCAGGACTGTCCGTCTTCTCCACAGGTGGCAGGCGAGTCTTTGCTCTAGTGCCTGGGGCACATCTTCCTCCTCTCCAGTCCTTCTCCGACCCTGGTGTTCACAGGGTTATTCATCACTTGTTTTTGTTCTTCCTCTTCCGCCTTTATGGTGTCTTCTGCCCTTTCCTAAACATCTTTTTGCTGACAGAATCAGCTATGCCCTGCGGTGGGTCAGCTGGAGCTGGCTGTGTCCATCTCGGGGCAGCCCTGGCCTCTTCTCACAAAGGTGACCCTGCAGCCTCCCTGCCCAACCGGGGCATTGCACCCAACATGGCAGCCCAGAGCATCCGAGTTAGGCCCTGGGTAGCTCCTGCCTCCATCAATACTTTTTTTTTTTTTTTTTTGGTTTTNATTCGACAAACGTACTGAAGTTTTTGACCAGATGAAAAGATTAGTACCCCCTGGCCACAGTCCTGTGGCTGAAAGCGTTCTGTGGTCAAAACTTTTTATATTATCTTTCAGTCGTCTTTGAGAGCAAAATGTGAGTGTGTGGTGAGCTCTGCACCGTCTGAAAGGTGCTGGTTCGTGAAACTGGGTCGTCCGCCCCTTCGGTGAGGCCACCGTCTTTGAAAGAGGGACCTGCTTTTACAAAACAACTTGCAGAGTCCTTAATCGAACAAGCAGGATTTTTAAGAAGTACTGATTATAAACGGGGTGGTCAGAGTTATTTGTTTTGCACAGGAAGTCCTAAGGCGTTGCTTGGTAATGTTATGATATAATATGATGTATATTATGTAAGATGTGATAATGACCCCTTGTCAAGGATTTGTAAACTTTGCCTGAGAACTGCTCTAAATTCCTTAAGCCTTTCCTTAGGGGTTTTTGAAATAATGTAATGCCACTTCCATCTTGTGTGAGAATGCAGAACAGTGTATTTAGGTTTGTACCAGGAACTTTTTAGGAAAGGAAGTAAAAAATGGGGAGATTTATTGGATTAAATTGTAGCTGTCAACAGATTTCTTTGCTGCAGAGCTACTTTGGAGTGAGGGTGTATTCATTCACTCTTTCTCTCACATTTTTCTTTATTAAGGTGCAGTTCAGCTGAGACTGAATTCCTCTTTGGCTGTCCATAAACTGTGAAATAGAAAGATGCAGCAGACTATCCTTTGCCTTTTTGTACCTGAGTGGTAAGAGCACAAGATCATTTCTACAAGTTTGCTGCAAAGATGAGTTCAGAGGAGAAGAGTATATCCCCAGCTCACAAAACGTCCACTCCATCACATAGAAGTGCCTCCTCTTCATCATCATCTCAGAGGGACAGGAGGCAGGTAAGCAAAAGAACTAGGCGTTTGTAACATCTGGTGATATGATTTATTTATTCCTGTAATGTGGCTGTTAGTTCTTGCTAGCTCTAAATTCACTTGCTTATAGGACTGGGTGATATCACTATAGCCAAGAATTGTTGATTTTTTTAAAATTATCTCCCCCTCCCTCCTCCCCCACTTTCTAAAGTGGTTTGAAAAAGACTCAAAAGCATCATGGGCACTATGTGTAGCACTGGAGCACGAAGAATATGCTCACATGGATAAGCAGGAAACATTCTCTGAGGTGTGTTGGGCAGTGGTTTCTTCGGAAGCGTGAGCCTACAGTTGCTTCAAATTGTTTTGTGTCCTCTGTGAATATCTCTTTTTGTAAATCTAACAGCAGAGATGTCTTACCTTTCTACAAGGTGATATTTCAATTCTACTTAAATACAATATTGTTCGTCCTTTATGGAAGCACCTAACATTTTAAATGTTATTTGGTTTACTAGGAATTTATACTGATTGTCCCACATCGTATAGTGTTAGTCAAGTTATCTCAGACTTGCATTTTCAAGAGACCCTTGTCTATGTGGATGTAATATGTCTTTTCTCCAGGATCCCTTTGAGATGAAGGCTGTAGTATTTTCCTTCAAAACAACATAGGCATTCCTGTGGGTTTTTTTGAGTGCTGGATGTACAATCTGGCTTAGCACCAGGGGAGCACTTCAGAAAGTATCAGAGCTACCCACTGGATTTCAGATAGGTTGTTAAATGTATATTTACAAATGCAAAGGTTGATACTGAAAATTTGATTAGAAGAGAAATATACTTTAAAACTTTTATTCCTGGAAACTTAGAATGCTAAATCAGCTTCTGTGTTAGTTTAACATCATCATGTTTAAAAAATAAATCTAAGAATATAGCAACTTAATAAATTTAAATATTGTGAAAATGTTTTCATTAGTGCAATACTGGCTGCTTTTTAACTTGTCAAGGAAAAGAAGCAGGAAAAGAACTTAAATAATTGCTGTGATATGCATTTACTTGCATAGCTGAACTTTCTCCCAGCTACTTTATGCCAGCAGCGACACTACTTTCTCAGCTGCTGCTGAAGTAGTTTTTTTCCCTTACCTGACTTATAAAAATTTTGAAAACTGAGAATTTTGACGAAAACTATGACATTTACAGCTCTGAATGTAAACAGTCTCACCATAAGGTATGTTTAAAATGCTAAACCAGGAGAAGAATTCTAATATGTATTCGATAACAGGCAGGAAATGTGTCTGGAATTTTTTTCATCATTTTCATTGCTTTTCCATTGCTTTGGCTTGAAACCAAAACCAATGTTCTCACAGGTGATAAATATTTTCCCTTGCATGCTGTACAGGATTTGGGGTAGCTGTACTCAGTTAAGTCCCAGTTAACATATGATCTCCTCTTAATTTTTCATTAGTTCCATCTGGAGCAAGAATTTTGACATCTTTTGTTTAAAGCATCAGTATATTTTATCTCCTGCATTTAAACCCAAAGAAGGTAAATGCAAGACTTGTAGAAGCTGCTGAGCTCAGCTAAGAGCATATTCTCTGAGCTCTTTTTGTAATTAGGTAGTTTGGTACGATCGTGCAAATAAGAGTGAAAAAAAATTACCTTTTGGGAATACATAAATCTAATGGCTACCATATCTGTTACCATAGCAATAGGGTAGAGGAAGGTATACCTGTTATCATAATGAAATGGATGCGTAACTTTAGGTCCTTATTTGGTCATGAAAATGTAAAGCATTATTTTAAAATAATGCTGAAAAGGTCGATGGTGTGATGCATCCAGGGCTTTCTTGGATCCGGTAATGTCTGCTGATGCTTAGCAAGTATATTTAGCCATGTAAATGTGGAATTGAAAGGCTACTGCTAGCCGCTCATTCTTTTGCCTTAGTGCTTTCAGCATTAAAGGCAGAGAAACATCCAGGAGAATGAATGGATGGGCAATTTCTTTTGCAGTGAAACTGAGCTACAGTGTGCAACACAGTGTGAAGTGCAATGGTACTGTATCCAGGGAAATAAACACGCGAATGCTTCTTTAGTGCACGTAGGCACAGTAAATCAACCAGCTTCATCCTACCATCTACTGTAACAATTGTATTTCTAATTTCTTTCCTTGCTTGTAGCTTTCCCCCAATTACAATGATAGCTAGCTGCTAGGGGATTTTGTTTTGGCGACTGTTGGGTTTTATTTTGAAAAGGCTTGAAAATTCTGTCTTGCTGCCTCCTTGGATTCTTCATAGCAGCTAGGAGAAAAGCAGCCTTCCTGAAGGGGTAATGTTTATGGATATGGAAAGTGATGTAACTGGATGAAGTGTCAATGTAGCTTTCATTGTCATATGTGAGGATAACACTTGATATTTCTAGATGGTTAATGACGGAAATCTTCTCATCGTTTAATTCTTGTCAAAGTCATGTCAGCAATTATGGAACAGTTTCCAAATAAATTATGGCACAGGAGGGTGAATGAGTGTGAACATGACTATGATAAATCATTTCAGGAGAGTGGAAAATGTCGTGCTGTATATAATGCTGGCATTTTAATGTAGCTTTCTTATTTGTGCAATATACATCACCTAAGAGAATTAGTAGTCAGCAAAAGCTTTGACATTGCCAATTTAGAGGCTCCATGGCTAAGTAATGGATAAATGAACAGACTACTCAAGCCAGCAATAACCAAAAAAAACCTAGGTTCAGATTTTCATCATCATAGGAACTTTAGCATCATTCATTTTTGTCAAGATCATGGTTAATTTGCACTATTTGATAGAAGGCACAGCCAAGGACCAATCTGTTTTGTTTAACCCTCGAGCTGAGCAGGGTGGCAGGGCAGTTGTGGTGTCCTTGACAAGGAATACTTCAGAATGGAGCAGCAGCAGTTTTTCCTACTGTGGAGCTATTGCAGAGATAGAACCCCTGTCATTTCCACTGTCAGGGGGTCTCCCTGAAAAAAATTAAGAGTCCCTGTACAAAGGGAAGCATAAAACCTGCAATTCTGACAGCTTTTCTTGTGGGCCATGCTGGAAAGGGAGATACTTAGTTTTCATCCCTTGTGAAACTCTGAAAAGGTTAATCATATTCTGTTGCACAACAAAGATGAGGAAAACTAACAATTTTTTAAAAGTGCAGCTGGATATGATAAAATATGTTGTGTATTCAGTTTGATGTGTAAGTTCTTTATAAATATTCCATATTTTATTTATGACTAAGTATGCAAGTCATACTGCAGACTGTAATATGTTACGTATTCTCTGCAGTACATGGGAAGTAATATTGTGCTGAGAAGGCAAAAAGCAGTAACTACATTATGTGGTTAACAATGTGCAGTTTGGTAAATTGGGGCCTGACCCTAGGCTATTAAACAGAGGGAGTGATACAGGAGGAGAGTAATAATAATGAAACTGTGAACAAAGGAGAGATTTTGACTTTTCTGACCAGAGTCTAAAGGGGAGCTAGTATGTGAAGTGGATTAAGTAATGTCTGCTATTTTAAATGCGAGGATTTCTCTTCTAATGTCTCAATTTTAATTCTGGTCTTTTAGAGGGGAGGGATGATCGGGTGTTAACCTCTTTCTCTCTGTGTTTCTCTGTCAGATTACTGTTTCAACAAATCCTTGGTTCTTTTCCCACACAGCAAACACAAAGGCAAAAAAGCTTTTAGTCCTGTGGAATTTAGCCTTGTGTGGTCACCTTTCTACTAGGAGAGCTTTCGTATTTTAAGTGGCTATTGTCTTTCAGCCATACGTAAATAGTGAAAGACAGGGTCTTTGAAGGAAAAAGAAAAAAGATTTTCCAGAGCAGCAATCATCTGCATTTCAGATTTTAGTGTTTTTTTGTTGTTTTTTTTTTCTTTCTGTAAGAGCAGTATTGACTAATAGGAGAAGAGCTGTACTTGAGGGATGCAGAAAGGGCTGAGTTTGGGCTGAAGATGTTTACCTGGCTTTGAAATTTAGGAGCAGAGCACAATTCCAAAGTCAAGGCTCTGGTCTTGCCTAGAGGTCTGTGCTGGAAAACAACCTAGTTAACTTTTTATAATGCTATATTTTAATTGTCAAAGCAGTCTCCAGAAAACAGTGTTTCCTAAGGCAGGTATTGTTATTTTGTAGATAAAAAGGCTTTAATGATGATGGAAGGATCAAGTCATTTGTCTGCAGCAACCTGAACTAAACTTTAGTTTATAGAGTAACTGGAAGACTATAAAAAAGTTACTGCAGTACATGAATCTGGGGATGAAATGTGTGGTATCTGAAAAAAAAGGACTAATGGTCATCATTTGGATATAGGGTTGCAGTAGAAATCTAGGCCTCACAGTGTCATGTACTGTATTAAGCACATAATAAAAGGCAGTCCCTAGCATAAAGTGCTGATTAGATGAGACAGGCAGAGACCAGGAGCAGAAAAAGAGAGAGGTGGCTTGTCTGTTGTCTCTTTCGTCAGCTAATGATAAAGCATAATGAGAAGAGATGTGCGTAATATCACGGGTTCTGTGTCAGTTCTAGAGTTTAAAGCTAACATTAAGAAGAGTAAAATTATGAAGGGAAGTCTCTTGGCTGAGAAAACCAGCATCAGGTTTTCAGGAGCTAATTAGCCGCAAATTTTTCATAGACGTACTGCAGGAACCACCAGGTTCTCTGAAGTTGAGTTCAAGTGGGCAATTTGCACGCCACAGCAAGTGCGTGGACCAGGAGAGAGAAGTAAAAAGTGCCAGGAGTGGAGTGCTCAGTTGTGGAGTGTAGGAAGCAAAAGGTACTTGATTTAGAGTGATACTCTTGGTCAGGAAATAAATAGGTGGAAGAAATGAGTAGGGGAGAGAGAACTGGGTGGGCCAAATCCTTTGTGAGGTTGTAGGACATGAAACTGACAAGCAAGGACTGGTTTGTAGGGAGGACAACTGGTTGAAAAAGTAAGGAGAAAGAAGGAAAGCAAGAGGTGATTTTTTTGTGATCAGGAGTATCTGGGAGGGCTAGTTGATGTGTAGAAGTAAAAAAAAATAAAACCAATCTTTTATTCTAACTTCTTGATGTTTAAGAACATCTTTTTGTGTGGTTATTCTAAGCAATAGCAGATTCAGTTTTTATCTGTCCCATTAAAAAAGCGGTCTAGTATTCGAGGCTCAAGCTACTTAGTGCAAAATGCTGGGGCTTAAAATGAGAGACCTGCTGTTGCAATTGCTTTGGCTCCTGTTGCTGCTACACCTTTCCTGGCTGTCTAAAAATTGGATTCATTACCTGGTGTGCAATAGCCAATCTCACACGCCAGGATGAGGCACTGATTACTCATTTCAGAGTTGCACAAGGCTGGGTGCTTGGTGTTTTCCCACAAATCAAGCACACTAGACAGCACTCTCCGTGTGGTTTATATACACGTTTTACTACATTGTTATCATATTAGTACATCCTATCTATATTTGATTGGTTAGTAATTTACATATGATTACACAATTGAGTTATAGCTACTAGGCATGATCATGGGAAGAGTCTTCCCTTGGGCCAGGGTCTTGACCTATGGGTGAGATTTTTAGTATTATAATGAAGGTTGTTCAGCTTAGGACACTCAGAATATTCACTTTTCTGCCAAGTTGGCTAAACTTTTCAGAACTTGTAGATTAGTAGTATTTTCAAGGTCCGTATGTTCTTACTGTCCAGGATGTTTCTCTCAAGAATGATAACAGTACTTACTTTCCTTGATTAGAAGTTCTTTCATTAACTGATCCTTGATAGCTTCAAGGATAGAATCCTCGTTATCTGTGAGAACATCCCCATAGTCTCTCAACATTAATTACTACTGACCATTCCAAGAGCATGCTCTCATAACAGTGGGAGCAACTGTGGTGGCAACAGCTGTGGGATTTCAGCCACTAGTGCTTTTCCCTTGGTAGGCTGGGTTAGCAGGGTAAGGTCCATCACATACACAGATCCATCCATCTTGCCTGCTGGAAATAAAACTCCTTTGGAAGAGTCTCTCTTTTAATCGCCCTATTTCATTTAGCATTTTTGCTGCTTTTTCTGGGAGAGTGAGAAGAATTAGATATGTGAGAGTTTGTGAAGGGATAGGAGGGAGCATTCAATCTCCTGCAGTTTAATTTCTTGGTTTTAACATATTAAGATACCTCAAACTCAACTTTCTCTTTGTTTATATTCAGTTATGATCAATGACACAATATCAAGGACGCCTTTGTGGCTTCATTATAGATTTCTGCCTCATAAACAATTGCAATATAATCAATTGGCATTTTTACGATGCCTGCCTATCTGTCCAGTGTGCCTCAGACGGTGTTGCTCATACAAGATTGCAATATAATATAATGTAATGTATTCCATGTGGAAGAGAAGTCTGAGCACAATTATACCCCTTCTTTATTCTTAAACTGAGTAGCAACCTACACACTTGCTCACTGCTGTCAGCCTGATGTGACATCTGGGAAAAAATTCTTGGTGGTTGCCTGCAAATCTCACTTGTTCCTGTCTCTCCGTGGCTTTAAAAGAAAGGAAGGCAAGGATGGACAGTTATCTAGTAGATATGGTACAGACCTGAGAACATGGAGCCTTATTCCTAGCTCTGCTCTGTAGCAAAACATACACTTTTAAGAGCATTTTTCCTTCTCTGTAGTTTGCGAGAATTATTTCGATAATAATTATTAATCTCTTTGAGAGTTTCAAACTGAAGATGCTACTAAATGCCAAGTACTGTTATTACAGTGATGTAATTCTCTTTTGCTCTCTTTCTTAATTAACTCTCTTCACACAATACAGTTGAAGCAGCGTTAGAGCTGGAAGTGTTAAATAAGTACTTTAAAAGAAACTGGAGCACTGGAGCACGCAAATGTTCTGAGGGAGCCAAACAACGAAGTGGCAAAATTGATAAGAAAAACATGCAATTATTCTTTAAATTGGTTAGCTGCTTCTACTCTACAACATTTTTTTATTCCTGTGCCTTAAATAGAGTCGGAAAATGTTCCTCAGAATCAGGAGGTAGTGGGTCTTCCTTCAGTATTTGAAAAAATATCTAAAGCAATGTAACATGAAACTGTAGAACATCCATGTGAATGTTATATTGACTTCAATGCCATAGCACTTGTCTTAGATGAAATAGTAAGGCTCAGGCCTGTTAGATAAGTGAGCTACTTGATGAGCGAGCGGCTACATGTGGCACAATCAGACCATCAGAAGAAGGTAAAGATTTTCAAAGCGGATCTCTCTGGAGTACAGATTTATGCGGGGACAGAGCAGGAACCTGCGTAAGTGAGACTTGGGGGGAACTGGTGCAAATTGACCCCCAGGGGGAGGGCAGGACCCTCCGAGCGCTGATGGGTGCATTGAAAGTACAAAGTATTCCTGCTCTGGCACTGGGGATCCTTGAGGGCACGGCTGCTGGCACGGGTGGGCAGCAACACATGCCCAGGAGGCCAGTTCAGGCTGGATACATCTGTGCGTTGCTGCCTGTGCGTTGTGAAGCCAGCCTGCAGGCGCTCAGCAGATGTCCCACATCTTTTTCTGCCTGGAATTTACGTGATAGATACCTGGCAACCAGAAGAAGTACATCTGTGTGTGTGTGCACTGGATGGGCCCTCTCAAATACATAGATATTTGGGTCATGAGTGCCCCTGCCCTTGGTGTTATCTATAGTGGTTTGGAGACGAGATCTCTCAGAGTACAATCCTGGAGATTAATAGAGGGAGATGCTGCCTCGTTCTAAGAAAAACTTAGCTGTAAAGCCGTTAAAGAAGCAAAACAGGCTGGAGCAGTCAAGGAGAGACAGATAAGATGGTCTATGAGGCAAGCCAGCACAATGTCTGAAAGACCTGTGAGGAGAAAAAAAAGGCTGTGGAGGAGACTTTGGTTCTTGACAGTGATAATAAGCATGTCAAGCTGTCCCATGGGGCTGTGTGTCCGCTTTCTCTGAGCTTCATAAACATTGCTATCTGAGTTATTTTGCCTCTAGTAGTGCTTTACACACTGCATGGAGGATGCTGAAGCTCAGATCTATGCTATGAAGAAAGATTTATTTTTTTAAACTGTGTCAGTTTGATTTGAAATGGTGTAAGTAGCTATCTTCTACTACAAAACCTGGGCAATTGCTCACATAAAAGCTTAATTACCCACGCAAATTATGAAAGATAATTTAAAGTGGTGTTTTCAGAACACAATCGCTCTTGCATTCCTCCCGTCTCATTTTTCTCCCCGTACTATGCATGCACATCCATGCATGCACTACATGAGCATGTCTCACTTTCCTTAAGAATATAAACTAAAAGGTCAGCTTGTACATTTTAAAAAAATTAATATTCATACAATTCAAGATTACATACAACTCAAACATTGATTGATATTACCATAATACGCACTCATTTTCTAACTGCAACTTGATCCAAAATGGGGTGTCAGGGATCAGTGAGGAATTCAGGAGAAAGAAGCTTGACTCTTCTGAAGTGCCATTTAGGATTTCTGGGCAACAAATGAGGGAGAAGCATGATTTTATTTTCATTTCCTCAGTGAAGAGGAAAGACACAAAATTGAAAAGAAGAAGGAGAGTGATAGCAGGTATGATATGAAGGCTTCTGTTTTCAAGACAGTCATGCATGTCTTGGGATTATCCACATTCAAGACATACAAATATATTAGGCAGAATAAATGTGTGACTTAATAAAGCTATTTGCTGCTCTGACATCTCTCTTTTTCTGTTTTTATTAAATACTTTATCCTGGAATTGAAAATGAAGCTGTTACATCCAAACATTTTGTTCCCCAGTAGAATAAGATTTCATTTTAAAAAAGAAAAATTCTGAATAAAAATTTTTCAAAATCCCTTTTTCCCTCACCCCTGTGTTTTTGTACTGCATATATTAAAGTTTAAAGGATATTGACAGAGTTTAACTGGGTAGCTTACACAAGGGTGTGAGAGAGAGCCCCAGGAAGAAAGAGCTTTCTTTTTTTGAACCTATGCCCTTTTTTAGGTGAGTGTCCAACTTTTTGGCCTGTGATTTGTGTTAACTTAGACTCCCTTGCAACCATTTATTAAAGTGAAAACTGCATATATTTTCTGAAGAAAGCCATTCAACATGTCTGGAATGCATTCATTGGTTAACAGCGTATCAAGGAGTGGTTTTCTTTTGCATATGTAATTTTATTTTCCCTCTCTTTTTTTTTTTTTTAGACTGTATCAACACTAATATGCTAGCCTGAGACTAATGATCAATCCTTTTAATTGTGATTGTTCTCAATAGTCATAAAAAGCTTTGTATCATTAGCAAACGTTTGGATTTTCTGTCAGGTGTTGTCAATTTATCTGTTTGCTCTGTTTTGAGATAAGTGTGTCAAAATTTCAAGTGCAAAAGGAGAAGGTTGTCGTTAAAGACTCAGGCTGTGACTGGGTAGTTGTTCCAAACCATCGCTCTGACAAAGAGGAGATTGCTGTTAATGATAGCTCTTTTCTGCTTTATCCAGTTGTGCTAATACTTCCCTCCAAGAACCTCTTTAGAGGAGCAAGAGCTTATTTCTCTTCAGTTTGTCAGAAAATACCTTGAAAAGCAAAGTCGACTTTGCTTACAGAGCCTAAAAGCATTGACATGAAGTGCTACGTACAATACAAAACTGGAGTTCCAGAAAGGGCTGACAGAGAGCTCCTGAGCTAACAAATCCTTGACATTTCTGTAACACAAGAAGGTTATTTTTGCATATCCCAGGAAAGAAGTAGAGTACATACCTGGATGTTATCAATATGTTACACAGCTGCTGTTTAGATATACTTGTCTTTCAGTAAAAAAGTAACAAAGAGAAAATGTTGCTCTTAAGCACATTTCTGTACAAGATGAGCATTAGCTACAAGAAGGAAAAAAAGATTAACTACATGTTAAGGTCCATTGTATGTTGGTTGATAGCCGAGATTGTTGAAAACAGCTTTGGAGCAGTATCAATAGGAGAGACAGAGGATGAGAATAGGACCATGGCCGCTTTATACAAATTACAAAAAATGTGCTAGAAGAAAGAAAGGAGACATACATTGATGGAGACATGGTTGTTTTGCTTTGTACTCTCCCTTCTCTCACGATATTCAAGACTGCCTTTATTCCAGCATCAACAGAAGAAAAGCCGGAGCTGACTGAGAAGCAGACTAAGATAAAAGCAAGTTTCAAGGTTATTCCCTTTGCAAATAGTGCTGGAGATTAGCTCAGCATATATCACAGCTTTGTTTAAAACGTAGTAAAAACTGGTATGTCTGCAGTCAAATCTGTGTCTACCTTATTACTGCTGCTGTGTTTCAGATAACTGGCGAATACTATGTTTTTAGTCAAGAGAAAGTGATTAAGCATTGCACTTCATACTAAATGGAATTCAAATAAGAACGCAGGTCTGTGCAGTGGTAGCTAGGTTGCAAAAAGAATGCCAGTGAAAAGCAGATAATAACAGATGCACTAGTTGGTCCTTTGGATTGAAAAAAACCAACACAACAAATCCAGAGAGAAAAGCCCTATTTTGAATTCCTGTTGTAGAACAGTGTCTGTGTCTAGACTCCATGGTTATGGGTGTTGAAGACTGCTGAGTGCTGCAAGCAAACAAAATGACCCACTGAATCTTTTCCATTAATTGTTAGCCACGTTGTGCACGTTTCTGAGCAAAAGAGAGTCTGTGTCCAATGTGAGTGATAAATTCCTCACCAGCTTGTCTTTTTCTTGGAAATGAATAAAATATAAATTAGAGAGAACTCATTGCAGTAAATATAATTCATTCCATTAAGTGATTAAGCAGCAAAGCAGAAAGGGAAGGCAAGAGTGCCATACTTATCCTTCACTAGTTTTTCTCTCTCTGCTTAGCTGATATCGCTTTTCTTTCCTTGCCTTCCCTTTGAAAACCATTCAATGTCTTATCTTTTAATGGGAAGTCAGATTCAGTTAAGAACCATTAGGATCTTCAGCCTCTGCTGTGATGGAGACCAGGTGTTCCATGTGCTAGTATTTGTTATGGTGGGTGAGGTGAATGGGTCACTGAACTCTTAACTGAGAACTGAAGTTGGCAAGATATATGGAAAGATATTGTAAAATACATTTTCCATTCTTGCCCTCCAGAGAGGATGAGAATATGAAACAATGTCGTGTTGTTACTGTCTCCATCAACTTCCTTCTCCCTTGCGTGTCTTTGGGAAGCAACAAGAAAAAAATGCAGGGCAGAATCAGCATTTGTGTTCCCTATGTGTAGGTTTGTTAGGGGCATTTTGGGGCAAATATGTGCCCACACATATAATGTATGTTGTGAATGATCTCAAAGCTGAAGGAATGACTGTAGTTAGGACTAAGATTTACCAATGAAGTTACAGAGCAATTTCAGTTAAATTTGTAATTTTGTTGAATTAATTTCAAAGAGCACACAGAATTTGATGGTGCTGGTGCTTTTCTCCAGGACAAGCCAGCTATAGAGCACAGAGAATCCTGAAGCACGAGGGAAGTCTGGAATGGAGCAATGCAGAGGTTGATTTTGTCTGGATGTATTCTCGGGATGAGAGGAGTGAGAGTACCAGGTTGATTGATACGCCTAGATTAATGGATTATTCATTTTCCTGTTTGATTATAAATGAAACCCATAAGCTGCATTGATCTGCCTCTTTCTTCCTTTTCTTCTCATCAGCTTTTTTCAATTGCTTCATTTTCCAACTCTATTTTTCTTGTTCAAGCAAAAACACCGTGATGATACTTTCAAGATCTAAATAATTTTTACTTCTGTGATGCTAAATAACTAAACTCCTGCATTATAAAACCAGCTGCTTTTCAAAATGTCAAACAATTGTGTAATTTCTAGCTGTAATTTTGCAGAAAAAACCCATGCATTAATGGAAAACATTTTTCAGGAAGTAATGTTTCTTAATATTATGCTAGAGAAGTCACAAATTTAAAGAAGTGATTTTGTGTCTGTATAATGGTGATCATGACAGAAAAGAATTGGAAAGCAGACATTTACAGACAAGAAGACAGCACTACTTGAAATAAGGAATGTAAAGAAGGTAATTTTATTTTAAAAGTGTTCATTTTCTTATTTCCAAACTAACAGTTAAGACAGCATTCGTTAAAGTGCTGTTAGCTAATAATGTACTTCTCAACTGAAGTGGAACTGTAATGAGTGAGGGCTGATTTAAAAAAAAAAAAAAAAGACTCAAAACCTCCTTGCCATAAAATCATGCAATTGAAAATGTCACTGGAAATCTGGCAAGCCAAGGGCTGTTGAGTTGCTCCACTCTAAATATTGTACAAAATGAAATTGCAGTTATGTAACAACAAACTGCACTGGCTGCTACATATGAGACCTTCCGAACATCTGTGTTGGGCATTGCTCCATCTCAAGATGGAGGGATTCCTGCCTGCCAAACAAAGCTGGCAAGAAAGTTGGGAATCCTCCTGATTATGCTAATCAAGCGACATGTTAATCTTCTTTGGAGGAGCAGAGTTAGGTTTTCTTGTATATTGTTTAAATGTGATACTATGTGCGTAAGTGGCATTTCATCTCTTGAATGAGAAAACTTTGTCCTAGTTTATCATTAGTAACTTTGTGGTGCTCATCTCAAACAGGCATATGAAATTATTTGACATGTAATGTAGTAACTTGCACTACATAAATAAAAATGTTTTTCTGATCTGACTAGTAATAGACATTGGGCTGTAGGATTGGTCTTTCTTTGGTAAAGCAGAAGATTTTATAGCATAGATGACAAAGCTTTTTCTAGTTGGCTCTGGGGAATGTGGCAGGTAACGTAATACTGCTGCTTTTCCACATTCTTCACTGACTGAAGAAATTAAATTAAAATGAATGAAATTAAAGTAACTGAAAACAAATGCCGATTATTGTTGCATAGTGGCAGGGATGCTTATTAATCTCCGCTGACAACAGAGACAGCCCCCGTATTTTCCTATTCTCATTCACAGTTGCAAATTGAAAGAGAACAATGAAGGGCTGTGTCTTGCTCTGCAGCAAGATGTGGTCTGTGTTATATATGCGTTTAGATGAATAGTTGTGTTTATTTTCATTTAGTTTGGTTATGGTCCTTTGTACTTAGTTATCTGTATAAATAATAATAATAGTTACTCTGCTGTTTGAATGTATTTTTATACTCTCTGATTGATTGTTTCTGCTGTCACTTGTACCTGTGTAATCTCTTCTCCAGTGAATGTAAAGAAGCTTAATTGTGAACAAATTTGTCATTTTCAGTTGAGAAAAACGTACCCTTCTCAGAGGGTAATTGCAATTGCAAAGTTTGTCATTGTGCAACATGTTCTGGAAACCAAATAGTTTATTTCATGCCAAAGAGATACTACTGACATGTTGTGGTAGAATTCTTAGCAAATAATAGCGAGAGATGCAGAATGAAATGCAAATCCAAGCAGGTAGAATGTGGTCATTTTCTCCCGCAGCAAAAATGCTTTTTCTTTTAAAAAATAGGAGTGAAAAATTTCTGGAAAATGGGAAGACACTTTTAGATGTCATTTAAAAAGAGCTTTTTTGTAAGGACTAGTTGTGACATTATGTATTTCATTATTGTACCATGCTTCAGAGATAAAAAATTTTACAGTATCGTCATACATAAAACCAGCTGTAATGGTTTAAGTTCATTGTGTTCCAGAAATGTTCACCAGCAAGCCTGTCAGCTGAGGCCCAGTAACTGATCTTGTGAAGACCTGTAATCTGTTAAAAGCACTCATGTAATGACTTACTTCATCTCGGCTTAGAAGCCAATAACAAAATGCTCAGGTGTGATAATGAGTACGTTAGAGGCAGTAATATCTTATGTGCAATGGTTTGCTTCAGAAGTGAATGTAGGACAGTGCCGACTGCTCAATAAGTACACTTAGTGTCTCGTATCTTAGCAGAAAGAATAATAGGTCTGGCTAAGAGCACTTTGCATCTCTGTAGGTAAGAACTGCATTACTTGTCTTCCCTGGCTTTTTTTTTTAGTTCCCAGTCATTTCAAAGCTGAACAGAGGAATTGGTTTTAAAGAAAATAATAAAAAAAGAAAGAGAGGAAGGAAACAGAGGTGTGTTGCCTTGGGAGACAAACTATTTGTGTGGTTATGTCATGCATGGGTAGTACTTGGTACGTTTTGAGCCATGATGCTGATATTTTATATAGGGAGTGAAAAGATTGGTCATTCATTACTCAATATGTATTTAAAAAGTAATACTGAATGTTAACTACCTCTTTTTTATGTTAACTATCTTTTCTTTTTTTTTTTTTTTTTGTCCCCCAGAGTGTTCATATTTTGGAGCGGAAGGCTTCTTCAGGAAGCACAGACCCTTCTTTAAGCAAGCAGTTCCTTGAAAGTGACCCTATCTCTCTATCCAAGGTAAGCAAAACCACGGCTTGTAATCCAGGTGATGAGTTTCCCACTATAGTTACAAAGTAGTTTGACTTACAGTTTTGGGTTATTGATTTGTATGGTTCTACCACTGAGTATATTGTGAGTCTGCCTTGGAGCTTTCTATTTCACAACTGGAGTGTCAGAGGGGCCAGTAATCTTTAGTAGATGCTATATTAACAAAATTAAGGATTTGGATGGTGGTGGTGGTGGTGGTGGTGGTGCTCTGGGTTATTTTCATCCATGCGTGGATCCCAGGAACAAGTTTTACAATCTCAGAGGATGGGGCTAGAAGGGACTTTGAGAAATGGTCCAATACAATCCTCTTATTAAGGTAGAACAAATCATATCCAAGTCCAAAAGTGCTCCTAATCAATAATGATGTTAATTTAAAAAATGATGTCCTAGTAATGTCTCTTGTGGGTAGTTAAACTTTGAAATTTAAAATCTCTTGCTGAGACCTTCTTTCCTGAGGCAGAGAAATAGAACTGTAGCGGTAATATTGCCACTTCCTGAAAGTTGCAGCGTTGTGTGTGGTGCTTTGCAGTCAGCTTCTTCCTGACTGAATTCCTCAGTTTTGGAATAACTGATTCCAAGTAACTCTACGTAAAGAAGGCTTCATTTTAAGATACTTCATATGAAACAGTAGGATTGCTACTGAAAAGGTGAGGAGGCTGCAATCGAATATTTGGTGGAAAAGAAAAATCTGAAATGAAATATCTGTAAGTTCTGAAACAGAACTGGTAGAACAAATTCAAAAGGAAACATTCTGTTCATCCAGGGAAAATTAAATGATTCATTCTGTTTTATGTGGAAAATAAATAATTTGCAGTCAAAAAGACTGTGTTCAGAAAGGTGTTGGTAGTGTCTCCCTTACTCCAAATACGACCAAATACCTTGGTCGTATGCAGACCCAGGGACTATGTGGTGGGCTTGTGTTCCCCTGCTCCTGCTGCTTTGTGTAGAGCTGTTTCTCAGCTAATATGGAGGGAATCCCTGAAGTACTAATGCTGTACTTAAGAATTGTCACTGGATGAGGACCCTTCAAGCATATCACTTTCAGTCTGGTTTTCCACTGTTTCTGGCTGCTCTTGCATAATATCCATTGTATCGGGCATGTCTCATCACACCAAAGCTGTGGGATGAGGCACAGTTAGGATGGTTTTAAGAACAGCTTGTAGCACTGATGCAGCAGAAGACAGGTATCCACATTGTGCTGATTAATTGCTCATTTTGTCCTTCTGTATCAGGCCTTTTGTTTAAATGAATAGCTATATGAGATTGTGTGATTTCTAGTTGAGAAGTAATCAATACTGATGTTATCTAGTAGATAAAAGACTTATGCCTGCAGCTGATCTTCTGAAGGAGAAATCAATGCGGTGAAGAATCAGTTGCACAATTGCAGAGAGAGATTCTCTGCTTGCCCCAGGGGACTCGCAGTTTAATTTGCCCCCCTCAAGTACCAATTGCTTCTTTGCAGGGAAAAATAATGCATATGTGTTCCCCTCTACAGTAGTGGAAATAGAATATCCAAGCAAAACACAGGGAAATAAAAAAGGTGGGTTTTGAACATAGCATTTTCAGGCACTGGGATAGTTCCAGTTTATGCAGGGAAAACTAACCTGAGTAAATGTTTCTATTAAAATTTACTGCAGTAGATTATTTGGGATAGAGCTTTTCACCCTTCTCAAAATAACAAGACCTTGTTGAAAATTGTAGATTTGAAAGTTGCTGTTACTTTCGAAATCATATTTTCATAATAGTAATGTTAACATTATTAGAGCTGTGTAACTTGAAGGTGTTAAGAAAGGAAGACCATGCTTGTCTTTGAACAGTTTTATGGGAAATGGAGGAGGCAACTTTTTTTTTCCCCCTTTAAAATGTTTGATGCTGTATGACCCCCTTCCTCTCTCCGTAACTGTTCATAACATTGCTGGGAGTTGTGACAGATCTTCTGAGAGAACGCAAGTTTACATCTTCGTAGAATACAATTAGTAAAGTAGACTCTTAATGAGCAGGTCATAGGAGATTTTTAAATTGGGATAGAATTTCTTGATTACTGTAATAGCAAGAGAAATAAAGGCATGGATTTTTTTCTCTTTAAAAATATTGTTCTCTAGCTGTTCACTATGGTATAAGTCTGGCTTGAGTTTTACAAGTTGTCATGCATAAGAAGTGGTATGTACAAGAAATTTAATTGGCTTCCTGAAAGGCGTATAGCTGGTTGTATCTGAAATGATTTTCTCTAGAGAGAAAATTATTTAGCTTTCCTATAAATTTCTCTTAATACAGTGAAAATGAATGCAGAAAAACTTTAAAAAGTT
This sequence comes from Chionis minor, assembly GCA_013398295.1. Lineage (NCBI taxonomy): Eukaryota > Metazoa > Chordata > Aves > Charadriiformes > Chionidae > Chionis > Chionis minor. Next base: position 100,845 of record VZSF01004559.1, read on the forward strand.
TGTTTCTGTTTGCAGATTTTTAGAGACACAATAAGCCTGTGAAACTGTCATAAAATGCCTTGGAAGACAAGAGCTGGCTACATTCAAACCCAACAACAAGCCAATCTCTTCTGCTTGTTTTTCTGATTTTAAGGAAAAACTATAGTATACAGAATCAATATAGCTTGTACGTTAAAGATCAGAAAGGTTACGATTTGTTATGATCAAGGAATACCACAAAGGGCACTGCTAATATATGCCCATGTATTTAAAAGTATGGTTTCTTCCTCATTTTGCCTCATGATCCTGTCTTTTGTTTTAAAGAAAAAATACTCAGAGTAAAAGTGCATTTTTAACATGCGGGTACTGCCCGTACCCCAGGGTGCCTTCTGGATAGATTTAACAGGTGGTCAGAGCCACCTGCACTTTTACACTGTCACCTCCAGTAGCAGGTCTGATCTTTCTTATACTCAGCCACAATTTGATCCTGTTTTCATGTATTTGGATGTATTTATTTCATTGGGATGCAGTCCTTGTTGTGAACAGTGTGTCCAGACCCACCCTTAGATTGTCGTTCAATTACAGTGTAAGACTTTTTTATAAGCTTCGACTGCATTTTAGCTACCTGGTAAAGGTTAGACTTCCAAAAATATTAATATTTAGTAGTTTTAAATGAGGTACAGCTGGACGTAATACAGTGACATATAGTTTGATACCTAAATAGGCTGAATTAAAAGTCTACCCCTCCTTTACTCTTTGTCTTGCACTGGAGAATTTGTGCTAGATGTAATTGCAATTTTTCATCATGGGTGTGCACAGTTAATTAATCAATGTGTCTTCATACTTTTTCACCAGGAACCTGACAGCTGGGAAATCATAGAGGGTCTGAAAATAGGCCAGACCAATGTCCAGAAGCCAGACAAACATGAAGGTTTCATGCTGAAAAAGAGAAAATGGCCTTTAAAAGGTTGGCACAAGGTAAATATCTCATAAAACCATCAAGAGATTATTACCTCATTTTATGAGCTGCGAGTTTTTTTGTCTAGAGGAAATTAGGATGTCAAATAAATGCCCAGGATTTTGGCGTATGACTTTTTCTTCAAATTGTGTAAAGAATTAGTTTGCACACACAGCTCGTGGCTTCCAAATTGTAGTGCCTGCTGCCTAATGTTGTATGCAAAATCCAGGCAGAAGGTGTAAATAATGCAGCAGATGCCTTCTGGTTTAAGAGGTTTAATCAATATCCCTTTCGTTCTTTCCAGTATATGATAATAAAATGTAGCCATGTACTGTAAGATTGCATTGGGTTTACGTTAAAGTGCACAGGACTTCATAATAGTAGAGGAGACCTGAGGGGCTTTTACATGGACCCAAGGTGTTCCTATGGGAGAGCGTTCCCCTTCAGGCATGCTGACTGGGCAGATTTGCTCAGCTTTGTCCCTGAATTTTGTTTGTCTTCTTGGTTGCAATCTTCTGTGTGGGCATGCAGTGGGACTACACCCTTTTGCAGTTAGATGTCTCAATTTAAAAAAAAAAACCACCACCCGAAAACTCAACCCCAAATGTCCTGTTTCTATTTGGTTAATCTGGAGGCATTTCTCCGTGCATAATTCTACCTTTTGTTAGCCCTAAACCTGGTGTCCATAAACTTGTCTGTCTGAATTTTATACCATAATAATGACATTCCCCCCCCCCCACCTTCTTAGCAACTAGATGTGTGATATTGACACTTGCCCATCTTTTTGTAGCTAAAGGTACTTGAAGCAGGATAATTTTCTATTACAGAATGCATTTTACTGCAAAGGACAGTGAAACTGTTCGCTATACATGACTTTTTATTTCTGGGAAAGGATTAGCTTTGTTTTTTAGCTAAACACTGTGGGACTTAGATCTAAGTCTAAGTGCAAAAAACCAAAGTTAATAGATCTGAGTCCAAATGCAGTCCATAGTAGTTTAATTACAGTTTTTCCTAATTTCTGTGTTCTTTCTGAATGTTATACTGACTTATACATTTACCTGCCAGCTTTTTTTGTGCATGGCTGTCTACCTGAGATTCTTTGGTTTTGTTTAATTTAACTAGGGTTGTGGTTTCAACAACTAAGTACATATGCACTGTTTGAATTTAGTCTAGGGGGATTAAAGGATTTCAAACTGAAACACTGAAAGAACAGAAAAGGAGAGCTTATTTTGAAAAACCTACACAAACAAGCATACCAAAAAAGCCTCCAAACAAACAAACTCCTAACAAACCACCAAACCACCCTCACCCCTGTAAGAATATATGGAATAACCCACTGTCTCCACTCCTTTAAAATACATTATGTTGATGTATAGTTTCTTGAACAAGTGTCTGTTTTGGTAAGGAACTTTATAGGAGAGCAAGAGGAGTCCAGCTTTCACAGTTCTATGAAGGAGATCGCTACTGATGATCTGGTTTTTCATGCTGATTTTTGAGCAATTACCTGCATAAATAATTTTTAATGTGATTAAGAGCTTTACAGTTCAGCATCCCTCTCTACTCTGCCTTACATTTCATCTAAGAATCTATGCTGAGCTTATAAACCAATCCACAGTTTTGTAACAAAAGTGTCTGTCTGTTTTTTTTTTAATATCCTTGATATTAAAGGATATCAAAGGATGCCTTGATATCCCACAGTTTTCCTAAAAATACCTTGCTGAGAGTTCAGTGAGGCATTCCAGGGACAGTAATTGTAAGATGTGCTGTGCTAGTGTTCTGCTAGCAAAGCCATAGCATCCTCCGTCTATTGAACGTTGCATGTCATATCTGACAGTTCTGAATGTGCTTTAGTAGCATACCAGGTATAATGTATCTTATAATTTTCTGAATTATAATTTAGAGTACTTTGTAATTTTCTGAAGTGCAGTATGCTTTGGAATGAAATATGAGGAAGGGTTGTTTTCTTTTGTGTGTGGAATTTAGAGAGGCAGAGCAGTATGAAATTAATATCATGTTCTTGTGAAGTCCATTAAGGGCTATACCTAGTTTAAAAAAACCCACACAAACAAACAGAACAAAAAACTCCTTCTGTTGTTTTGACGTCTTATTCAAGAAGTTCCATCTCCAGGGAAGCACTGTTTTCTTGCCCTGTGTGAGATATTGGTACCATCTGTTGTGCAACTGACATAATTTCCATAACCATCTTCAGGAGATATTTTCTTCCACCTAACTACTGACCCTGCTGGTAGTGTTGATTTGATAGGTTCACGTCATGAAAACATTGTCCTTCCCTTCCATGTCAGACAGCTTAGAGAATCTAGGATAATATTTTGCTGTGTTCTAGGCTTTTTACGTAGATTAGTGCTTTACGTTAGACTCTAAACATACGAATTACTTTCTATTAATTAGCATGTTTTGAAAGTTTGTGGTGGTAAACACAGGTTAGTGAATCTCATGTCAAGTCTAGGTTGTATCTTTATGCTGTGTGCCAAAGTCTATGCTAACTTGTCCGCAATGCAGCTTGAGTGCAACCAAGGGCAGGAAAGGCGACTTTAATTGCAGGAGAAACACGTGGAGAATAGGGGGTTCTGCCCTCTGCTGTAAGTAGGAGCCACTCAGTAAAATAAAGGTGTAGCAATGGGACAGATGGGCATCGTCAGGTTAGCCTGGCCCTGGTAACTTTGTCTATGAAGATATAGTGGCTCACACCGTATCAATTGACTTAACACCCAAAACGTAAGCCCTCCCATGACCTGGGTATGTTGCTGGGAATGCTGTAATATTTACACTTGTACTAATACCTGTATGAGCTAGATTACAGCTAGAAAAGGTATAATCAGCACAAATTACAATCTTATCTTTACCTCGCTGTGCAGAGGTCTGCCGTGAGGCGCAAATTTTTGGATGGTAGAGCAGTGTCTCACAGCCTGCATTTTTTCCCGGATGGAGATCAAGGATACCAGAAGAATATCCATATGTGGGTCCTTCTTTTGCAATATAGACCATGTACTAGGAAGAACTTTTCAGTTTCTGGATAGGGAAGGTAGGTTGTTAGTTTGAAATGTGACCAGCTTTGTGGCAAGAAAAACAGGAAGAAGATGAAGAAACAGACCTAACTTTTTCAGCCTACAGTGTCTTTCTTACAGCGCTATTGAATTGGCTGGAAAACTGAAAAAATACCCTTCATTATCGAGGTTTGTTAAGTTAAACCTAGAACATAATGTTGAAAAAAGAGAATCTGCTTTTTCTTGCTTAGAAGATAATTGTTGTCGAAAACAAGTGAGAAAATTATTCAATACTGTATTTATCCTCTCTTTCCAACCCATAAACATTCCTTAATTGCTACAGAGTAATCCTTTTCTTTTGCAGATGAATTATTGTACACAGTTTAAATTGCATCTGCTCATTAAGAACGATTATTTTTTTTTTTTTTTCCCCTTTCAGAGGTTTTTTGTCCTGGATAACGGAATGTTGAAATACTCAAAGTCACCAATTGATGTAAGTAGATTTGAAGACCATTTTAAAATTTGAACTGGAATTCAGCTTGCCAAGGTGATTAAATTCCATACTCTAGGCATATTTATGACAGCACACACATGAAAGTTGTTGATGGATTCAAAGAGAGATTGTATATGGAAAGCATGTAAGGTTGAATTGTATTCTCAAGAATTCTACTTTCTCTTACTTCTATGAAAATAAAAACTACATTACTTGAAGTGGTTTATTTAATGAAGGTGCTTGAGAGATTAGCCTGACCATGTACTTTTCTTTTTTGATTTTTGTGTCAGTCAGAGCTGATTATTCTGAAGTACGTGGTTAGGACAGAGAATTTATTACCATGTACTCATGAGATATAAAGGGCAGCATTAAATTAGATCTGATACCAATAACTATCAAGTGGTAGCAGCAGGAGCTGAGTACTGTCTAATTTTCTATGCTTCTCACTTACCTGTAGCTGTATACTGGTGTGAACCAACACACTTTAACTTTGGAGTTGGCTCTGCACCGAGTACGTCTTGTGAGATGCTTTACTCTGTCTATAAATAATAAGTGGTTAGTCTGAATACAGGTTTTATTTTTTAATACAGCTTTATATTAAAATGTTCATAAAGTGGGAAATCATTTCAGGACCAGATATTTTTCTCTTAAATACAGTGAAGTGCATGATACTATCAATTTCTTACCCTGCTTTTTGATTTTAGATACAGAAAGGCAAAGTCCATGGGAGCATTGATGTTGGTTTGTCAGTTATGTCTATAAAAAAGAAGGCTCGTAGAATAGATCTTGACACAGAAGAACACATTTATCATCTGAAGGTAAAAAGTGGTGCAAATACTTATTGTCTTTTCATTCACAGTGGAAATAAATAAAACTGTGAAAGATGTGATGAAAAGCAGTATATTGAATGCTTTCTTGGTAATGAATTTGTTTCCAGGTGAAGTCCCAGGATTCATTTGATGCGTGGGTTTCAAAATTACGCCACCACCGGTTGTACCGTCAGAATGAGATTGTGAGATCTCCAAGAGATGCTAGCTTTCATATATTCCCTTCAGCCTCTACAACAGAGTCTTCACCAGCTGCAAATGTGTCAGATGGAAAGGTACATGGTGGTTTTTTTGATGAAAACTCATACCCGCTGGGCTTGCTCATGGGCAGTTTTAGTGGACTCTGCTTGTAATGCCAACAGAGAGGAGTTTCCACTGTGGGAACCAATGGCCAGCAAAAAGCTTGAGTGTGTGCAGCTGAAAGACTGTCTAATTTAGCCTTACTGCAGCCTTCATTAATGGGCTGCTGTAGAGACCTTGCATAGAATTCACCATCCCCAGAACAATTTGCACGTGCCTTTGTCATCAGGGATAAATCTGTCTCTTTACTGTCTGATAACGTTCTTCCTTTTAAACAACAGCTTTTCTAACTGCTGGTTAGCAAACACAGTTTGCCTGTGAGGTTCTCGGTTTGGTTCTCCAACATACTGTACAGAAAAATATGCTTCTTGGGGAACTATACAGTCAAATCACAGATGTCACTGAAATCACATTGCATGTTTTGTTTTCTTATTTTGAAGCAGTATGGTGACTACACTGATTGAGCAACACGGCAACCGTAAATTTAAGCATTTTGTTATGTCTTAGGTGCAACAAAATAGTTTCCCCTGGCAGTCTCCTATACCTTGCAGTAACAGCCTTCCTGCCACCTGCACAACTGGTCAGAGTAAAGTAGCAGCCTGGTTGCAGGACTCTGAAGAGATGGACAGATGTGCAGAAGGTTAGTATTTTCCTTTTCATGCCTTGTTCTTTCAGCAAAACTTCTTGTTGATATAAAATAAGAAATGGTCAGTAAAGACGTTAAGGTAATTAGATGCTTGCGGTGGGAGCTTCTGTTGCTGCGTGTTTTGGGATGTTGCTTTTAAATTTTATCTTAATAATCTGTATTATCTTATTGCATACCATTGTTAAGATATGATCAGCGCTTGAGGTCCAGACTTATTGCTGACTCCTATAGAAATAAGAAGTGCTCAACATCTCTAAAAATAAAGCTTTTACTTAGCTGCCTTACTACTAGGGGTTTAGGCATTTAACTTTTTTAATGCAATAAAATGCCAATGATGGACAACACGGCAAAAAAAAAAGTCTGAACTGAAGCACCTAATACCTTTTTGTTTTATATCTGTTAGATCTTGCTCATTGTCAGTCAAACCTTGTGGAACTCAGTAAACTTCTTCAAAATTTAGAAATACTACAGAGAACTCAATCAGCACCAAATTTCACAGACATGCAGGTAAATATGCTTGAACATAAATCATCACACTGAAACATTTGTTCTTTGTGTTAAGGGAAATATAGAGATGTCTGTTAATGATTTTCTGAAATGATAGTAACTCTTGGATGAAAGGTTTATCTTAATCATGTGTAATTATGGTTCATGTGTAGAAAAATAATTGACATCAATTATTTGAGTTAAATAGACAAATGATTAAGTCATTTGCAAAGCAAAACTGAGAACTGTTACAATAGAAATACATGTATACATTGAAATTGTATTTAAGGAGTTTTTATTGTGCTGAGTGAGATATCATTTTAAGTTTTTAAGGAGTGGAGACCCAAAGACCCTCAAAGATGAAGTTGCATGCTCTAGAAAAAAGGGCATAGTACAAAGGTCCCAAAGGTTGGACAGTTTCACAGTTCAGGGTGAGTTTTCCTCTTGACCACAAGAAAGCAACAGCAGATCCTAAATCCTTCCTTCCCTTTTCACTCAGTCCTCTTGCGTACACAAATCTCCCAGTGGTGGTGGTGTGTTGGGAAGCCTAGTTCCGAAGAGGTAACAAGACTTACCATTCATTTCGGGCAGAGGTGAACTCTACATTTCTCTGAGTAGTACCAGAATAGAAATCCATGAGGATTTCAAGATCTGGTCCTAAATATTGTTCACCCATGAAGCAGTTTTGCTAAATGAGCTAAATATGCCACATGTTTATAGAAGCGTATGGATAGCTACACCTGGTCACTGCTGTAGTTGCAGGCCCTGGCAGTGGCGTTCTTCTCCTTACTTTCTAACATGTAGATGTCTAATGCTGCAATTCTTTACTAACTTGCTTTACTGTCTGTGTTGCTTGTGTCAACTTAATAGTATTTTGTCGCTTTTAACTATTTGTGTAATGTAGGCTAACTGTGTAGATATTTCAAAGAAAGACAAGCGGGTCACGAGACGATGGAGAACAAAAAGTGTCAGCAAAGATGCAAAAATTCAACTTCAGGTACTGAATGCACAATGCTTTACTTTTCACTGTACTTTTAGTTTAACTTTTAAGCATGAAATGATATGTGAGCTGAAAGTAGGAAGTCAATGTACTGTCTCTTATGCTCCTGAAGAAGTAAACGAGATCTCAGTGACCTAGAGAAGATAGTAAGAAAAGTATTGATTTTACTTTCATTCCTATGAAAACATAGCCATCTAGGGAAAGGAGGGGGATCTGAATACTAGTCAATTAAGGTGCAAAAAAAGCAGTGTACATGCAACACACAGGGATATTGATGTTATATCTCAAACTTGCCAAGAAGGGCAGTTGAACAGGTGACATCAAGTTAAAAGCAGAGAACATGACTGAAATACTAAACGCGTCAGTTGTCTTTGTCAAGAACTATGCTAGGAATGTTACCAATGAGAAGTATTTTCATGAACCTTCTCTTATGGGAAAGGCTTAGTATGGGAACAAACTGAATAAGCCAAAGAATACGTTACGTGAAGAAAGAATTTACCCCATCCTGCCTTAGAGCTGCAAAGTAAAAGCACAGAAATAAGCATAATATGCTTGTGTTGCTGTTAGATCTGGGGTGTCTTACTGTATTTTATCAGAAGCAGTTGGCTGTTCAGAGGCCTAATCCAAAACCTAATCTTTTTTATAATTGAGCAACTGATAAAGAAGACTATGTTCAACTGACTTAAGGAGCTAACAATCACCACTGTTCTGTCTGCTACAGAATAAATAAATGTCAGAAACTTCTGATCTGTTTAAATTCCTTGAAATTCATGGAAACTTTGAAAGCCTTTAATATCTCCCCTAGAGGCACAATAAGGAGTTTTCTGTGGCTCGTTTAAGATTTATAATCCTAAGGAAAGAAGAAATTGTAGTTGCATCAGCTTTCGCGTTACAGCTGTTGTAGGTGATTTTTATTTCTGCCTGTTATACTAGATAAATCACAGTAGGCTGAACAATGAAGCATCTGTTAGGATTAAAAAGGTTTATTAACAAAGGAATTTTGGTGATTGATGTCATGTCCTATTACCTGCATTTGAAGGATCACTGTGTTTCCCTGCTGCTGAACAATACGGGCAAATAAAAATATCAGGAAAATGAATGCAAATACTTGGTGCCTAAGAAGAGACAGAGTCTACACTGCATGTTCTTCTTTCATGCCACGGTGCTTTTGGAGAAATTCCTCTCCACAAAAATGATTAAAGCAGTCAATGTTTGAGCTAGGGTGGGTCATAAAGAATTACGAGCTGTTCCTTGTGTTGCGTGCACTTTACCGAAGTGACACTGGTCATTTGGCACCTGACTCTCAAACTGCTGTTTGTGGCTTGGCAGGAGCCTCAGCTCCCGAAATTCTCAAATATGGTCAGTTTGCAGGTTTTCCTGGGAGAGTTTGTGTGCGTAGCACTGCTCTACATGGGTCAGTCACTTCTGGGTCGATAATGAACTCTGCCTAACCTGGGTCAGCATTAACTCCTGGCAAGTTTAATGCTGGAAAAGTAAAACTTACTTTGTTAGAACAAAATATTAAGTTATTGATGACTTAATGATTTATAAATTAATTTGCAGTGAAACAGAAACAATAACATTATTCTAAATTATATGGAAGATTAAGACTCCTTTTTGGCTGCTCCATTATCTTGCCTAGTTTGATGGACTCCACACATGGTTTATTCTTCCAAGGGCTGTCCTGTCCCATGACTGGTCTAAAGCTGTCATCTGTGGAAGATGGCCTCACTCTGACTCACTGTGTTATTCCTAATTTGCTCATGTTGCCATTCCACTAAAATGTGGATTTCCTCCCATGCCTAGGTGCTTTTTAAGCTTACAGTCCCATTTGGTTCTTCTGTTAGCCATTCCTTCTAGCTTCATTGGCCTTACAGGCCATTTTTTCAAGACTACTCCAACTCTTCATAAACTATTTATCAGGGTATCCTCGACTGAGAATCACTTTGTCTAATTTGTTATCTTTGTTTAATTTGTTTTTCCATGGTGCCTACACATGATTTGCTATTAAATGCTTGACATTTGGTACTAATAAAACTTCTGTTGTCCTTTTCCTTTCCCCATGCCTCCATAGATCTCATTAGTTTTAAGGGATAATGCTGATGCTAACATACTAGCTTTAAGCTAGTTGCAGTATTAATTCCATTTTAAGTACTTGCACCTATTTATTTTAGAATAAGCAGTCATTAACCACCATCAGAAGACCCTTTGATAGTATGATGTTGAGAGCCATTGTTTTGGGGAGCTCTCTATATAGATGTCTTGTTCATGAGTAATGGGGAAGGAGGGTGTTAATTTTTGCTGGATCAGCATCTGCTGCGTAAGATGCCAAGAGAATTCTCCCATCCAGATTTCGTATTGTACGTGTTACCAGTTTTTTGTTAATAAGATAGCTTTTGTTGTATTCCTGCTAACACATTCTTCAGTATGAATGCTATATGCATAATGTGTTTAAAACATAACTTTTCTTGTAAGAAAAGCTTCTTGCTTTGTTTCTTAAAAATATATGTTTACCAATTAGGTATTCTGGTTCTGTAGGCAGTTAACTTTGCTCACACAGCTAAACCCCATGACTAGAGTGGGTTTACTCCCTGAAGTAAAACTGATTGTGGCATGTGTGTATATGTATGCAGGTTTGGGAGTTTAGTATTGCTAAATTGTTTAGAATTAACAGCTTAATTTACAGGCATATACTCAAGAGTAATACATGGACTGCCTCTCTGAAGAAAGATTGCTTTTATGAAGGAGGTTTATTTTGTTTTTAAAAAGCCCATTTAAAGTCTTATGAAAATGGCCTGCAACAACAGGTTAGTTGACCTGTATTCATTTTACAAATTATGCTTTTGTACAAAAACTGAGTTGTGGTTTGTTGGTTTATTTTCTTGTTTTGTTTTCCCTTTGGGTAAAAGACCAATTTGTCATTTTTATGACAATCTAAAGATCTTCAAAAGAAGAAAAAAATATTGCTGAAAAGCAAAAAAATGAACTGATGTTGATTTGGTTTCATTTAAAAGCTCAGAGTTGTTCCAAGACTGACGCTTTATTTTATTCTGGTGGGGAAGGTAGTTTAATAGAGAACTATATGGAGCAACCTGAAAAGTCATATTGCTCTAATGAGGTTTTCAGCTCAGAAATGAAACCAGGCTTGAACACTGGCTTGTTGAAATACGTATTTCTTTATACTGTAACTCAGATTATGGCCTCACTGTCTGTTGTGTTGAGCGGAGTGTGTGGTTCTGCAGAGCTCATAGTTCCCATTTTAATATTGTATGCCTGCATTCATAATTTTGCAGATATGTATATTTGTGCATGTCTCTGTGCATATATAAATTTAGATATGTCCCTATTAGTTAAACAAGAAGATTCTTCCAAACTCTTACTCATGGGATAGACATACTTCCGTAGAGCACAAAGAGCTTTACATTATGCAGATAATGTGTTCTTTACTGTAAGAAAGTTTTTACTCTGTATTTTAGAGGTTATGTTTGTGGGTTTTAATGTTAGAATTTCATACAATATTACAAAGCAAGGCTTCTCTTACTCTGATGGTTAGCCAACCCTTCCATTGTCAGTAGCGCTGCCACTAGTATCAGACAGAGGTTGAAGGGTATGGCTGTTCTCAGATGCAGCAGCCCTACAGGTGGGAATGTTACAGGAGCAAGGCGCTTCGGCTAATAATTGGACTACAATATCCAGTTCTTCAGCACAGTGTCCATGTGTCCCATCTATACCATTGATATTTGTATGGAGCCCAGGCTCCTTTTAGAAAAAGTAAAAGAGCATATATATTTAAAAAGACTGAAGTAGGTATAGGTGAATATATAGAGAAAGAAAAATGTCAAGGGATTGAAAATTGTTTTCTAAAAGCAGAAAGGTGGCTTTTCTAGTCTTCTAAAAATCTTAAAATAGCTTCAAAATAATGACATTTTGATTAGACATTAAATAGAAGGACTTTATGATAGGTGTAGAGCTCTTGCGTTGCTTGACTTTAGCATACCATGATGAATTTTCTTAAAAGTGAAATAAGCGAAATTAAGCAGGATGAGGCCACAAGTTAGGCATGCAGCAAAGGAAGTAGCTGTTGGAATACTTAGTTTTCACTTGTGCTGCTTTATCTTGAGTTTTTGTGTTGCTTTGGAAGCCAAGCCTTCAGTAATGTACGCGAGAAGTAGTTGGAACTTAGAAAAGTGCTGTGTGGAGAAAATGAACAAATAGGCTCAAGGATGGACATGGAAATGCTATAGCTGTGCATAGGGATGTTCACATAAGCAAGCTCACTGTAACATACACACTGAAAAGTTTTACCATTGAGATGCATGCATCTTCAATGACCATAGTTCATGCACTTCCACTAATGCAAAGTGATCTCTTTCAGAATTCATCTTCTAAATGACCCCCAGAAGGTGTTTGGTTTTTGTGTTTTCTGCCACACCATAGCATCCTTTTTGCTTTCTTATTCCATAATTGCCTCGAGACTCTGGCAACACTAATATAATTTTTTTTTTTTTGGTAGTCTTAGTGAGTGCACTGCAGTCCAACACATCTGGAGATAATTTTAGTGAAGTATCTAGCTTTTTTATGTCTCTGACATACACAACTGAAAACGTGTGATATGTCCTCAGAATGTGTAGGCCGTAAGAGTTAACAAAATTGAACTCCACTTAAAGATTTTCCCTCTCCCTTTTCTGATCACCTTTCATCTTCCCGTGTCCCATCACCCCTTCCCTTCTCTTTTCCTGCTTCCTTCTCTTCTTGCATTCACTGTCAGGAAGGGCCGGCACCGAAGGGCCAGTTCAGCACAACACGACGCCGGCAGAGACTAGCAGCTGCAGTGGCTACAACAGTGAGTGGATTTAAAAATCAAGGGATAGCTCTAAAGATGGGAAGCTGTGTAACTTAAATGTGTAATAAGCTTATGAAAATGTTTCTTGCACATTTTGGAGGTGTCGGTGCTCCCACTTTCAGCTTGAATTTATTAGAAATGGTCAGGCCTTTCACAAATGGATTCCGTAAATGTGGGTTTGAGCTTGTTTACGTGGTTCGTGTCCCTCCTCCTTTCTGCAAGTGCAAGCAACAGTTAGACTTGAGCCCTGCGCTATTTGAACATCTTTGACATACTCTCCTGTATACTATACAAAAAAGAAAGAAATTATCAAATTCTGTTAAAAGATTCTTGGACAGTCTATAGCAAGACAGCAGAACCAAGGAGATTTGTTACCAACAGCCACGGAATTATAAAATTTCCTGCCTTTTTTTTTTTAAAAAAAAAGGTAGTATAAGGTTATCCTTTTCATTTGACACACTTTCTGTTTACATTCCATAATCCCAAAAAGTCATATTACTACCTCTAGTATCTGTATTTAGTTTTGCTAATTCTCTAAGTCTTTGACGCAAAATCTGGAGCTGTGAAATCAACACAGGGGGTGGGAATTGGGAAAGGGAAGCGCTGCTTGTGAAATCAAATTTGCATCAAAAGGGTATCTTCAGCAGCTGTGGTATCAGGAAAGCATTTATTAGAAATGCACAATATAGACAGTACTAATCCATCAGGTGATTAGTGCAACAGCTAGACAGGGAAGACTCTGTGCAGCCAAAGATTGGAGTGAGCTTCAAATGCATACCCCTTACCTAGCCCAAGTGGTGAATGTCTTCACCAGGCTAAAGTATTCCAGGGTCAGCTGCTCCAGCCTGTAGCTAAAACCCCCTAGATCAGACATACCTTCTGCTTGAGCCTTGAGCTCTTGCTACCTGAACCACAAAACTCAGTTACTATTAGGCCCCCCCTAACAAAGCAGGAGAGAAATCAGCATTTCTCCAGTTCCCGAATTAACTCATGTAAATTTAATCCCCTGTAATCAGTTGATGCTGAGCTCAATAATTGATTGATATTCTGACCTCACTGGTCTTCCTACCTAGCAGAGAAATCAACCCTCTTCTCAGTTGATCTGGCTGAGCAGTGCCAGTGGGAGGCTCTCACCAGTAGGTTCAGCAGTTGTCAAACAGAACTGGCAGGAGCGGTGCCAAGGAGTGCTTAAGTGGAGCGAATACAGCCGGACTTGGATTGCAAGGCTGTAGGAGTCCAGGGAATTGCTGAGTTGTTACCTGCAGCTGAAGTGAGGACCTATTGAGGGAGGTCTTGGAGGAGCTGGAAAAAGTGCAGGAGGAATGAAACCAGAGGCCCCAAAGTGACTCTGCAGCTCTTGCAGTGGTCATGGCAGTGGCTCGTTCTTCCTGGCTGATGTGGCAAAGTGCTTATCTCTCCCAGACAGTGGAGCTGTGCGTATAGTGAGGGGTACAGAATTACAGATTACAGATGTGTAGCTCAAAGAGGCGGTTTTCCTTACAACCCACTCTACAGGGAACAGTCTGTTCCTATACAAACACCTAATTCTGAAGAAGGTGACGGATGACTGGGTATTTTGTCCCTGGTATAAAGCAGAAAGTCAGGACAAGGTACATCTTAGGTCATGTCTAGAAGAGTGTGTGTATGGAGCAAACCAGAGTGATGCATCAAGAAGCTAAATATTTTTAAAAACCCCTCCAAAAAGGCAACAAAAAAAACAACTGTGGGGAACAAAAAAGGTAATAAAGTCAGAATCAAGTCACGATGGATAGAAAGAAAGCACAGCAGTGAAAAGAGAAAAGAGGAAGAGAAGTATGTTGGCAGTGTTTCTTGAACTGTTGCCTGTTCAAGAGAATGAGAGAATTTGTTCAACGTGAATTTTGTCGTCTGTTGTGGAAAGTAGCTTGGAAACTTTTAGAAAAGATGCATGTGAGGAGAGCTTGTGTCAGTCAACAGTTCAGTATTTTTGGTTCTTGTATTTAAAGTAGTCAGCAAAGCAGATACTTGTCTCTGTCATATGAATGTGTGTTTCTTGCCAGCAGTGTGACAGTAAATGCTGTTTCTAGGACATACTTTAAAATGTTCTTTTTCCAATAAACCTCACTGCAGAAACATTGGTTTTCAGCCACGCCAGCTGAGGTATGAAGCAGAAATAATGGATCTAAAGTAGGTTCCTTCAGCTAGGCTCATCACAAAGTGACTAAAGAGTCCCTGCCATGTGTAGGCAGCCTGCCTGCAGCTCTGCCAGTCTTTGTGGGGCTGGGGCAACCTGCCCCATCACCACAGGCACTTGGGGCTGCAGGGACTCTCCTTCATGCTCCTGCATTATAGCTGGGATCAGCTGTCTTTCCTACCTTCTGGATGGGCTTGAGGGTTGGGTATGTGCTCCCTGCACACACAGCTATCATGTGGCCACCTACTTTGCCTTCTTGGAGCCACCTGGAGGAACTGAACCTTTGCAGTGCTCCCAGTCCAAATGTTCTGGGAATGTGCTCTCCAATTTAAGAACTGAAAAGGTTTTGTAAAGGAAGCTTGAAATTAACCTACATTTAGTCACATTAGTCAATTAACCTACTTTTGTTGGGCTGTTGAGAAATGCAGTCTGGTACTTGCAAAGAAGATAACTGGGTAAATATCCAGTACAAGCAGAAGGAATTCTAAATCTCCTGTTAATGAAGTCATCTTGATATGAGGGTAAAATAAGGCTCAATCAAAAATACCTACTTTGTTGATATAGCTGGAAATCAAAATACATGCTAGAAGAAAAGAAAGTTTGTACTGAATAGGTGCAATAGAGCTATCATTTTGTGTGCTATATGTATCTGGACATTGAGGAAGAACAGGATGGAAAATGGTATTGTGCAGAATATGGTTATGTGTGGAATGAGATGTCATGAATAGATGCAACAGGGTTTTGAGGGTTTCATTGGGGAATCAGATATCTAAAACCTATATTGATGACAACTTTTTCAGGAAGGGATTGATAAAACCATTCCCTGATGTAATCAAATAACAAGGTACCAATTTCAAATACTGATGGTAGTATAGAACTTACCTGTTGATGAAAATTATTAGTAATATGACTTTTTATGTTATCTGCTACTTTCTATCATGACTCGGAAGACTCATATTATAGTTTGGCCACATTTTTCATATTTGAATAATTACATTGGGCTGCAGTGTGGTAATTCTTGATTTATACATTTGATCAGTATAATGAAATAAATCAGATTAATGTCTTCAATGTGTTTAACAATGCTTAATATTTAAGTAATAAAATGTAGTTCTGCATGCCTTTCCTTTGCATTTAAATTTGAAAATTGTGTTCTTGGCCTGATTTTTATACAAATGTGTGTAAATGGTAAAATTAAAACATACACACACACATCACATATAGAACAGTGGTAGCCATACACTGCATATGCAGCATATAGGTAAATGTTCAGTACACACATTACATGTGTATATAACTTATAAAGCTTTGCATACATATTTTTATTACTGTACCTGAAAAGTATAGAAGGAGAAAGAGAAAGGGAAATGATAATAAACTAGATGCTTTGCTCCATCTTACTAAAGTGTATCTCTTTGCATTTATTTATGGTTCATGTATTTAAATGAAAGCCAGGTAGAGTTTTGCTTTTTTGTTGTTGTTGTTTATTTGTTAGAAAGAATATACAAGGGACTATATGCTTTTTCCCTCTTCATAGTTGCCGTTACAGTGACTTTCAACTCAAGGTTTATGAGCAGTTTTGAAAAAATTCAATTGTATATTTCATAATATTATATCTTATTTCTAGATCTGTGGAGGAACTCACATACTTTAAATTTTGGTATTGTAAAAAGAGAGTCATACTACATGTAATCTCAAATGTCCAAATATAAAGCAGCATGTGTCATGGTTCAATTTTCCAGTCATCTTTTAAGCACTGGAAAATGGCCCATTTTTGTAAATGTTAGAATTGAAATGCTCCATTGTTAGCTGTTAGCTATGTATTTATGCCTTCTTTTATCCGTTTTGGTGAAAAATTTCAAGAGAATTTGGCATTGGCTGTGCTGAAATCTAGGAGAGTAAAAAGTTACATGTTCACTCTTAACTGTGTTCATCACATTGTGAACTCAGTCTTGTTTTCAGAAGAAATTTCTATTTTCTTCGACAGAGTCAAAAGTTTTGTTGCAGTTTATACAACATTTCTTGTATGTTTCTCGCTGTAGGTCCCTTTCAGTGCTACAATGTCACCCGTTAGACTGCATTCATCCAATCCCAACCTTTGTGCAGACATCGAATTTCAGACTCCCCCAAGCCATGTAACGGACCCTCTGGAGTGCTCCACTGAGTACATGAAACTTCAAGAAGAATTCTGCCTGATGGCACAAAAAGGTAACTGGAAATGTCAGGCCTTTCCTTTATTGGGCTTCTGTGTTGTATTTCTGTATTGCCTTTGCTTATTTGTAGCCAAGGCATTTGTCTGCATTAGATGATATTGTGAAAGAATTTTTAGCTGGTCAAGTGACTTACATAAAGACAACATGTATTAGCCTTCTTACATTTTCCATGGATGTCATGAGTATCGAGATGGGTAAACTGTCTGATAAGAGGTTTTTTTCTTCTTTCAGAAAGTAGTCTTCTGAACTACTTTCTGCATGTTGTAAATACATGACTAAATTTGCAAACATTTTATTCCTCAGTAAAATGCTTTATTTCTCCCGAAAGATGAATCAGAATGTTGCTGCTACATACAATGTTGTGCAATTCATTTTTGTGCAATGTTTTCTACGTCAGTGGAAACAAAAGACGACGAGATTATTACTAGAATGTACTTTAGAAATGACATTTTATTGCCAATAAATTAACGGTCCTACAGAAATACTATTTTTAAAAGGGTTTGTTGTCAGTTTGCTATCTTATATAACAAACAGGAAAAACGTGAGACTGCTATCTTAAAAAATGTCAAAAATCCATTTAAAGACCTTTACTAGTGCAATATTAAATCTTAGCAGAACTGATTTTTTTGTTACTCTGAAGAAAAAAAACCCAGAAAGAGAAGAACACACATTGGACACTGGTTTTCCAAATATGCACCTTTCCATATGTTCAGCACCAAGAATATGCTCAAATGACATATGTGTGAACATACACTATACACATTACAACCTCAAGCTGTAAGTGTTTGTACTTAATTTGGCATGGATTGTTCGATTCGTTGTTTCAGATTTCCGTGATTGTGGGATGGAAATCTCACTCTCTGTCTTTATTGCTGAAATATTGTAATAGATGTCAATGTGCAGTTCTGTGGGTGAGAAGACGCTTTTCTTTTTTTCTTTTTCTTTAGTGCATTCCCTTTTGAAGTCTGCCTTTAACAGCATAGCTATAGAGAAGGAGAAGCTTAAGCAGATTGTTTCAGAGCAGGATCTTACAGCCCACAATGCTCAAATAGCACACCTCAGACAGTCACTCTCTCAGGTATGTTCTTGATCTGATGTCAATCATATATACCTTGCCAGATACGCTATTTCTTTTGTATTTTGGCCATTTCCTGAGGTAGAAGGAGCCAAGAAAAAGCCAAGTTCTTGACCACAACTATGACATATATTCTGTTATGACATAGATCCAACCTCAGTGCATGTGGACGTGAAAGGGTATCATTTGTTTGTGTAAGCATGTGTCTGTTATGGTTTTCCACAGTAAATAAAAAGGATCAAAGGTTTTTGTACAAATACTAGATATCCTTCCTGGGGCTGTTTCTAGCACAGCCAAGGAGATACTCTTATTTTCTAAATTAAGTTTTAAATTTTAGCTGTATATTTTCAGATTTGTGTTATATGTCCGTGTCTCTAACTGCAAAAGAAATCATGGATTACAGGATAATCATGGGTAAATTGGACTTTCAGATACACACCTTTTACTGTCCACCGTTTCTTCCACTTACGCCAAAGGAAAAATTGTCATTGGCTTTAGTGGGGAAGAAGAGGTAAAGTGACAGTAAGTCCTCAGGTTGCACAATAACTCATTTTTTAAAGTAATTGCCAAGGAAACAAAAGCTTTTACTCTGAAGAATGGATTGGTGTGGAGTACTTCATCTGCAAGAAATGTGAGAAATTTAAAGACAACTTCACCCAAATGTGTATGTGATTTCATACACTGCTATTGGGTTTGAGGTTTTTACTATGAGATTAAAATTGATGCACAATGTTTCTATAGATACAGATGCTTATCACGTTACGCAGATTTATTATTGTGTGTTGTAGTAAAGAAAGGCTCAGGACAAGAGATAAGGGTAACCATTTCTGGTTGATACAAATTTAACCAAGACCTGTGGAGGCTTGTAAGCAATTTGTATGAAATAGGTGATTGTGTTTTCTTCTTGTTCCTGGTCTCGAGGTCAGTCTTAAAGGCATTTTCACACATTAATTCATAACCTCAATGGGGAATAAGTGGAAGTTTGGTCTTAGTCCAACAGCTTGGTTTGACTAGTCTTGTGACCAGGTTTGAGCAGTTCAAGAAGCTATGGCCAGGTGCTGTTAGTCGTCATCTTCCCTTCCTGGTAGACGGCAACTGTGAACGTGCCCAGATCATTTCAGAACAAAGCAAAATGGGGTAATTTAAACTGTTTAGTGACAGTTTAAACTAACCTGTTTTACTTTGGTCCTACTTTGGTTCAGTACATTCATGCAATCTATTCCTGAGTGTGCACTAAGGGGAAGCAGAAGAAGATTCTTACTCCATTGTAACAGTAATTTTCTACTAAAATAGTCTGTCTGTTTGTTGTTCTTTTCTATAGTCCTCCGTGCTGGGGATTTATAAGGATTAAGTCAGTTCATGTTCTAGCTATGTAAAATGTTACACTTTTTCCAGATTTCAGAATCTTGCATGTGAGTCTCTTTAGATAACAGGCAACACCCAAATTTATAATCTAGTTTGAGCTTTAAAAAAGGAGAAAGATCGCCAGATGCCAGTTGAATTCTATTGGTATTTGTGACACTGTAATGGGTCAGTAGATTAAAATGAGTACACACATGCAACTACATCAAATTGATCTGGATGGGCAAACACCCAGTGATACTAGCAATTAAGTATTTTTTGCTGTAAAGGAAGCAATTTCCTTTTTCAGGCTCCAAGTGCTGATAGCCTTGCTTCAGAAAGGGCTGTATAATTGTAAACCAAGAATTGCCTCTGGCAATTCTGCAGGTAGTTCCTGCTTGTTGTTCTGCAGTTTCATTCTTTCTTGCTGCATTCACTTCCCAGTTCCATAATGTACATAACCCACCAGCACACCTGCCAAAGAGATATTTGAAGAATTAAGGTAGAATGCCACTGTTACATTCTGGGAGAATATCTGTCCCCCCGTCTCCTGTAAATCACTGAAGGCAAACCAGACAAAACACTAAATCATGTTGGAGAACATCTCAAAATAGGTATCTGTCTAAAAGTGGAAGAAAGGAGGTTCTGTAATTTCTTAGGAAATTGCTGGGAAGAAGCTACTTTTTTTTTTTCTGTTTAATGCTTACTTTTTAATTTTAAATGAAATGTGCAATTTTTATTTTAAGGCTCTCAACCAGAATGCTGAACTAAGGAGTCGCTTGAACAGAATACATTCAGAATCTGTTATTTGTGATCAGGTTGTCAGTGTAAATATTATCCCTAGTCCTGATGAGGTAAGACTTTGGCCTTTAATGGATTTAGAGTGCAATCAAACCTTGCTAATTCTCGCTAATAGCTGAAATACACCTGGCAAATTACAGAATTTTTTAGATTGGTAAATGTTCATTTATAGAAAAAGCCAGATTATATTTTCCCTACCTAAAATAAAATTTATGTCTTTTATTTTGTATATGTCAGATCTCATGGAAGAACTCAGTTTGGTCTCTGCAGAAAAACAGGAGAGGACTCCAGTTTTGGAATATTAATTGTGGGCTGTGGAATTAGTGAGGTTTTACTATATTTGACTGTAACACACAGTAGCTAACCAATTCTGTATCTTGGTTTCTTGCCAAATCAACAGAACATTTTAGTATTTATTTGTCTGATCCTGCAAATGCTTAAAGGGCCTAATGTTTAATATTTGAGTGGCACAGCTGAAAGCAAAAGGTTCAGTCTATGAACAAATCACTATGCTAGTATCATGTTTGCAACACCTAGTCTTTCTTGTTTTGCTTTCCTCAGTCAACAGATTATCGAACGTTTGTATTAATAATAGGTCAGCTTCCTTCATGAGAAAGAAAAATCTTAATTTTTGAGCTGTAATGTGTTACAATTAATGTGGTCAATTTGACAACTATTCTACTTGCATTTTACCAAAATATTTTTCATTTGTCATTTCCACTAGTTTTTTTTCTATGCATATACCAGTTCAGTTAACATACTCTTGTCTCCTAATTATTTCTTCCACCAAAAAAGGAAGAAAAATATGTTTCCAATTACTTTTGTTTATTTGCTTTTTGAAAACGTCCAAACAATTTTTCCAAGAGTCCAGCATGTTGGAGACTAACTATAGAAGATAGAGGTGAAGCAGTGCCAGAGCACAGCAGCCTGCAGTGAAATTCTGAGCAATGACCATCTCTTCTATTTTGTATTTTTTGTTAATTAGCTGTTTCTTTTTCATATGTACATCATTATCTTGGAACAAGTGTGTCTGACCGAAGGAGTTTTTCAAATTGATTCCCAGATCTCTCATTCACTTCTTATCTCGATTGCTTTATGTATATCTAATCTTGCAGAGTGTTGATAATGTAAGCATCTTTTTCAGGTAGACGCATGTGTATTTTTCCAAGTCCCTCTAGCTTATACAAAAACTTAGAATTGTAATCACTTCCTGTAAAGATAAGTGAAATGAGCTTCTGTTTCCGTTATCATTCATCAAACATCATATACCATTTATAAGCTTATAAACCCCAGTGAAAAAAGAATGATTTTTGACCTCTAGGCTTGTTTATAATTTTTTTTGTTAGTGCATTTTGAGGCAACTATATAGAATAATTCTACAGGATTAAGATGTCAACAAAACTATTTGCAGGGCTTCTGTAGTAAGATTAATGGGGATGGAGTTGCAATCTGAAGAGTTAACTGTGTTTAGAAGGGCTTCAGTAGTTTCGTCTGTATTAACTCCCAGAAGCAACATGCTGTATAAATTAAGGGATTAAGTCAGAAGCCTGTTTCCCTCCACAGCAGCAGCTCCTTTGGTTGTACGGTACAAGTAGAGACTCTTAATTTTTTTCTCCTCTTCTTGAAGCAATAGCTTGTAGGGTAGCACATTGAAACCTCGCGTTCCTCCCGTTGATAGCAGGAAAGGGAAGATATGTTAACTATTTAAATCAGCTTGTCCCCCTACTGTATACACATAATGCGATTTTGAACCCTTGCCTTTTCTGTTAAATTCTCACTATAATAAACCACAGAGAGTTCATTCCCTTTAGTAGTATTGAGTCAGTGTTAATGGCATAATTCAAATGAGATTTGGAGTACAAACATGGAATAAAAGCATATGTTTTTACTATAACCATCCTCCTGAATATTGAAACATTTCAAACATTTGTTACTAAACTAGTTCACAAGTGCATTTATTTTGAAAGCCACTGATAAGACCCTGACCTTATAAAGCTTTATATTTGAATTTTGGTTCTATCAAAGCTAGCTCCCAGTGATGTAATTTGTTATGAACAGGTGTCTTTTTGTCTGAATTTCATGGTTGAACTTGTCTGACATAATCCAGCTAGTGTCCACAAAGTCATTCCTCTGGATACAGAACTAGATCTGTGATTATTCGTGCTGCTAAAACTTAGCAGTTGATGCTGAGCAGGCCTCAAATGAAGACATGTACCTCACCGCTCAAAATGCACTTAATTTTGTCATTTTCAAAGTCTCATCTGTTAGGTAAATACAAAGCCCTAATAAAATTCCATTTTTACCATCTGTGCTTGTATTTGGCATAGAATAATTATTCAGGTGATCCTCCTATGCATATTTTTTTAATATAAGAAGTAATACTTTTACATTTCTGTGATTTATTTACAGACGGGTGAACAAATTCATGTCAGTTTGCCACTGTCTCAGCAAGTTTCTAATGAGAGCAGGCTCTCTATGTCTGAATCTGTTTCGGAGTTTTTTGATGCACAGGAAGTGCTTCTTTCTGCCAGCTCGTCAGAAAATGAGGTAGGCTATGACAGCATGCTGCGGCTTTGCTGTCGGACAGATTTAGGTATTGCTACCACTAGTGAATGATGGGGTTTTTTTTTTTAAATAATGTTACTTAGAATAAAAAGGTACCAGAATGTGTAAGGTGTAGATAAATGAACCTAAGGCTCCCTTGTGATGGGGTGCAGAAGTTCCCTGAAGTGTAAAACTGAGTTGAAAGTTGTTTGTATCCGTAGCTTGTGTTCAGTAAATGTCCTTGCTAGACTATGGCAGTTTCGGATAAGGATGACATAGACAGGAGCGATTATGTCTGACTGTGCAGTCAGCTAATCCAGATTTTTAAAACATTCTTTAAAAAAACCTAGTCTTCTAGTATACATATAAAGTTATTCTCTGTAATTGGAGAGGTAGACAGAGAAATAAGAGTGTGCCACCATACTTTCTCTTTGACAAGGATTGCTCATGTGCCGTGAGTTGGCACAACCACAGCTAGAGTTGTTCATCTAAAGAATGGAATGGTTCCTTATTTTATTGCTTCTGTCAGCTGGCAAGTACATGTTATCTCAATAGTCTGGATTGTCTGTGTCAGCATGGAAAATTGGTGTGTCTGTATGGTATAACCAAAATGTAAACTTTACAAAATCACCCCCAAATGGTATAGGCCTTATAATAAATACTGTCATCAGTGAACACTGTAAAATATTTTGAAAGTAGTAATGGGGGGGGCAATTGTGAAAAAAAACTGTAAAAAAAGAAAGTATTAAAAATAGTCTTAAAACTGATGTAGTTCTTGTTTTGCAAAATGATAAGTTGGTTTCCATATAATTTTTTGTTGAAACATGAGCTGCGTTTTATTGTTTGGTTCTTTATAAAGGGCACAAATCTAACTATATTTTCTTGCCTCCCATCCCGAGCATGTTA
Organism: Chionis minor; assembly: GCA_013398295.1. Lineage (NCBI taxonomy): Eukaryota > Metazoa > Chordata > Aves > Charadriiformes > Chionidae > Chionis > Chionis minor. The sequence goes on from VZSF01004559.1 coordinate 124,435, forward strand.
CGCTGTCAGTTTTTTGTTCATCTCTGCTCTGATTTGATGTCACCCTTTTGCAAATTTAATATCTGCATTTGGCTTCATAATAAGTAATTCAGAAATATAAAGAGAACATAGCATTTGTTTTGAGACTTCTAGTGCATTGAGAATATGGGCTGATTGAAACATTCGTCAATTTAGCTAAAAGCTCTAATTGGGTAGAGATGATTTCTTTGAATATTTGTGTTTCGTTAATTTTTTTGTCTAATTTGTCAGTATATTTTATATGTATCTGACTTAAATGATATTTTATTTATGTTTTAGGCTTCTGATGATGAATCTTATATCAGTGATGTGAGTGATAATATATCTGAGGACAACACCAGTGTTGCAGACAACATTTCTCGGCAAAGTATATGGCTATGTTTTAAACTTTGGGGAATTACGTTGGTTGTGTTCATGTACCAGATTTACTACATGTCTCTACAAGACCAACTCAGCTGAAATCAGTGAAGTTGGGCTTGCTTGTTCTGTCAGTGATTTGGTTCAATGGATAAGTCTGTTTTTCTTAAACTGGTGCTTTCTTATGATAATAGTGTTTTCCCTTCCCAGTTCTTAATGGTGAGCTAACAGGAGGTGCATTCAGGAACGGAAGGAGAACTTGTCTCCCAGCTCCCAGCCCTGACACCAGTAATATCAATCTGTGGAATATTTTGAGAAATAACATTGGCAAAGATCTTTCCAAAGTATCCATGCCAGTTGAGCTAAACGAACCTCTGAATACCTTGCAACATCTTTGTGAAGAGCTGGAATACAGTGAACTCTTGGACAAGGCTGCTGAAACAGATGATCCTTACGAACGCATGGTAATAAATTTAGTGTAGCTCTTCTTATCTTTGTATTAAAAAGGGAATTGTTGAGTGGAGGTCAGTGCAGGGTCCTCTCTTGCTCTTCCTGTTCACAGACAGCAGACCTCCCTGCTGGGTCAGACGAATGCAGTGAACAATTACAGGTGGTAGGTTTGGTCTGAGCCAGGCTGGGGCTTTTCTTGACTTCAAACCAAGCCCTGCAGTTGTGACTCACTGATGTGAAGACTGATGTAGGCAATGGCAGTTTCTAACCCTGCAGCATCCTTTCCTGGCTTTCAGTGATCAAGTCTAGCAGCCTCCACGAGCTAATCAAGTCTGTGGCTGGCTTATGATCAATGTAGCTGTCAATAAGATGGCATCTTAGGCAATTTCTAATAGAGAAGCTCCAAAACACAAAAACAAAGTTTGCCTGGGCAGCCTGCTCCCCTGTAAATATGTCTGGGTTTTTTAACTAACAGTCAACAGCCTACGTTCAGCTCTGAGGGTGTTTTTATCTGTCATGTCTCCTTTTCCTCAGAAGAAACAGGGAAAGACTGTTAGGGAAAGTTGGTGGTGTTGTTGCTGAACATACCTACTCTTCCCTGGCATGTGCTGGCAGCACTGTGGGTAATTGGGAGAAGAGAGGTTATCTGTGACTGTCATGTAGACACACGCTCAGGTCCATTAAGTTCACGTGGCCTGCAGGAGAGTGGGGGTCCTAAATGCTGGTATTTTCCCTTGCCACGAAAGAAGTTGGACCTGTCATGATAGGGGATTGAATTACTTGTCATTGCATGCTGTTTTCCTACAAGACTCCTTACGATCCTCACAGAAGGGAGATCTTGTAAGGACTGGGCAGGGTTGTACTGAGTGAAGCAGGCCATTTACCTGTAGGACTCTGCCTCCTTTGTTGAAAAGTTTGGGAGGTGAGTATTAAGGAGTCATGAGAGCTTAGGAAGGAAAAGCCACAGTGCAACCAAAAGCTTCCTTGGAAATGTGAATTCAATCCTCTTCTCCACTACAGATATCTCTGCAATACTGCAGATGCAAGCCAAACTTTTAACAAGCACCTTAAAATGCAAATTGCACACTCAAGCTGAGGCATGAGAGACTACTTAGCGAAGTGATGAATACCCGAAACATCAGTGGTAGCAGAGCTGTGAATATGTTACCTGCTTCTTCACCGTTCGTTGAAAAATCAGGACTTTGCTATCTTAAATAAGCATCCAAAAGTAGTGGCAACTTTTTCCTTCTCAGTGCTCTATATATCATAAGGATAGTTAACCCCTCATTTCTCTGTACTGTCTTATAGTTAAATTCATGAGAAAGCTTTTGCAAGAATGAAGGGTTTTACTATTGAAGAAAAGCCTGTGAAAAGAGTGTTAATTCTGTTTATGCTGCATTTATGAATAATATGAAATAAATAAAGAATGCAATGTCCGTTACACAGTAGGGAGAAAACAAAGCATGTAACAGCTCATATGAGTGGTACATCCTTGCTACCATGAGGAGAGTGGGACCTGGTTAAGTTTCACCCCACTGTTAGCAGAACCTTAACTCTGCATTAAGGGCATCCTAAGTGAGAGCCGTTTATGTTTGACGCTAAATAAAATAGTTCCTATAGGAAACTGGTATGTGATTTTCTCATTAGAAGTTATCATATAATATTTATTCACAGAGAACATAAATTAGAGCTGGGTTTGTGTTTTAAAGGTAGAAAAATGGTATTTTGTGCAGATTATTATTTTAGGGGACTGTTGAAAGAGATTGAGTGAGGCCATGAAGAAAAACAAATTATATCAACAAAAGAAATAAATTTTATACTGGTTCTGGCTGGGATGTATGGCTTCCCTCTTAGGCATGCTTCATCCATTCAGCTTTCACTCTTGAGTAGAGTAAGTTGTGTGATACCACATCGTGATTGCATATACACAAGAATCTCTGCCTGTTCTCACTTACATTCTTTGTATTTTCGCAGGTTCTCATAGCTGCTTTTGCAGCATCAGGCTATGCCTCTACATACTTTAGAGCAGGAAGCAAGCCATTTAACCCAGTGCTTGGTGAAACTTATGAATGTATTAGAGAAGACAAAGGATTTCGATTTTTCTCAGAGCAGGTAAAGCTGTTCCTAGATAGACACTCCTGTTTAGATTTAGATTTTGGTTGCTTGTTTTATAGACTAATCTTGTTTTTTCTTTCTCATTAGGATGATTCACTTTCTTAGTAGTAAAGAAACACTGTTAGTGTGAGTGAACTTCGTTAAATGCTGGAAGGTGTATATTTTTATAGTAATCACAAGGAAGTGTTTTAAATACATAGCATTTTAAGTACAAACTTAAGCTACATCTGTTTTCATAGCAACGTAGGCTAGTAAGTAGTGTGGGCTGTTCAGTATTTTCATATCACAGTAACACTTGTATTGTCTTAGAAATGAAAACGAATTGTTTTTAACTCAGCCAAACTGTTTTCCAGGTTAGCCACCATCCTCCCATTTCGGCCTGTCACTGTGAATCGAAGAACTTTGTGTTTTGGCAAGGTATACTTTTTTAATTCAAAAGCATAAACTTTTTTTATTAGCAAGTAAAAACTTTGTCTGTACAAGCTGAGCTTTGCATTTGGAACTTACTCAAAATTTATATACTTATTATTTTTGTAGTAACTTATTACAAACAGATGCTCTGAATTTTTTAAATTCAAATTCTCATTCTTAAGAGTTTGCAGACATGTTACGACTTCCCTTGTCACTTTCAGTCTGTTTATACTTCTCTGCTTAAAAGCTTTACAAAGAAAATTATTATTTCTTACAAACACAAGCAGTTCTTTTTACACAGTTGAACAAGCAGCTCTTTCTTTCCTTGTATCTGCTGGCATATGCATTTAATTTATACTGAATGTTTTCATGAGAGATTTGACAATAATGTAGCACAGGCATGACTCCTAGAAAAAAGTCAAGTTTTTCTGACCTAAAGTCATTTTCTAGTTTGTTTTTTTTTCTTTTTCTTCTGTATTTTCATGGCAACCTCATACTGTCCTGTTTTAAACTGGATGGTCTAGCACAGATCATCTTGTGTGCTATGCAAATCACTGCAAGACTGGACTGGTCTTATCAGTTTTGTAAATCTTTCACTATTATATTCAGATATCAGGTGGAAAAACAAATTCTGGGGGAAATCAATGGAAATTCTGCCAGTTGGAACCTTGAATGTGACTCTTCCAAAGTAAGCTACTGTCCTGTTTCCTTTTAACTTCAGTTTTTGCTGCAATCTAATCTGTGCTGCCTTGTGAATGGATTGGGGAAAGTGTATGCAGACATCACATGAATTGTACGGGTGAGAGTTAGTGCCTAGCTCAAATCTCTCCTTAGTGTGCAGGTGGGGATGCTGAAGCGTTTTTGAGCCTGCAGATCCATTTGGGGTTTTGGTGGAAAAAGACACAAACTCTCTAGAAAGTGATAGACAGAGGGGGGTAGAAATGTTTTAGAAGAAAGAACTCAAGTTTCACATGTACAGTAGCGATCAACTGCTCAGAACAAGGCTGCAATATAGGACTGTCAGCCGCTAGCACTGTCCTCACTAAGGCTTTCAATAATGCCAAGTGTTCCATTAGAACAACCACTAATAGCAGCGTAAGGTCAGTTTTCCAAATGTAGATAAGCCAAAACATGTTCTTCACATGTTGACAGAGTAGCGAAAAGAAGTTTTGCCACAGGTAAGACTAGTTGCAACTTGCAAATCCTGAGAATATGCAAGAAGTGGGTATTTAAACATGTCTGCTGGTTTTGCAGTACTATTCCTGCTCCTGTACATTGCAGCCAGCCTTTCTTTCTACCTCTAACAGTATGGCATTACTCCACCTCTTTATCCATCTCATGAAATTGAAGTAAGTGCACTCAGGAGCATCTTTGTCTTATGTCTTCATGCTTGCCCCTCGTCTCTTGAAGGAGAATGTGCTTTGCACAATAAGATTCCCTCATTTTATTCCCTTGTTTGACAATAGAGATGCTCTGACTCTAAGTAGTTGTTACAAAGGGAAAGGGATGATGTGCCACTGAGCTCCTGCTTCCTACTTCCTTTCTGTTATCTTCTTTCCATGTTTATTTTATTCTATTTGTAATTTAATTATGTTGTCTGCTTATAGCCTCAATTCAGCCTTATGTTGATCTTTGGTTTGCTGTCCTGCCCCTAAAGGATTTGGGGGCAAAGCGCTTAATGCTCTGAGGACAGTGAATATGCCATGCAGGGCTTCGGTGGTTCATAGCGTCTTGATTTGTGGTTCATAGCACCATTCTTCAGTTCTCTGCCCTACAGCTTAGGTGAACTCCTCTGTGGAGGATTAGTAATGTACCCACAACCAGTGCTTTATTAAAGTAAGCTATTGTTTCAAAAGTTTTTGAGGAATGGGGTCTTTTATTTATGATAATGGAGCTATATTTTACTTTTTTTGTCTGTAATGATCATGATTAATACATGTTACCAACTACTTGTTAATCTGTTCTTAGGTATGGAGACTACTATGTCTGGAACAAAGTCACTACTTGCATACATAATATTCTTAGTGGAAGGAGGTGGATAGAACACTATGGAGAGATAACTATCAGAAACACAAAAAGCAGTGTTTGTATTTGTAAACTTACGTTTGTCAAGGTAACATATGCATTCTACTACATATCATATGTTCATAAAACTGCATAGTTTAAGCATATATCAAGCTGTTTCTTCAGTGTTCCTGAAATCTACTTTCCACATTTTATCTTATCAACATTTGTAAATATGTAAGTTGTCAAATGGGAGTGCTATGTCAAGTAGTATGACTGTACTCCATTGATATCTGTGTGTTGCATTGCTGTATAGCTGTGTGCTATACTAATGTTGGTTTTAGGTTAAAAATGAAATGTCTAAATTTCTTTTCTATTACCACAATGAAAACACAGTCACTGTAGACTTCTGTGCCATTTTACTTCTGCCTTTACTAGAATTTGGCAGTGTATTGTCTCTTTAGATTAAATAATGCTGCTTTGGTTCGTAGTGTTTTAATATCCAGACAAGGACTAATTTATAAAAACAGATCACTCTATAGCTATGTTGCTATCAATTATTTTCCCTAAAAATAGGTTTGTCTTCATGTTGCAACAAAATACATCAATACTGTTGCAGCATTAGGAATGGTGTGTTACCGTAAATCTGAAATTCGTGTTTTGATGAATGTTCTGAGAATGGGCAACTGGCTTAGTAGGTGAAGTTGTAAGAAATAAATGTGTCTAAGAAAATGCAAAACAGAGAAGAGAAACAAAAACCAACAAATAACAAGTAATACTGGCTGACCGTCTTCCCTGCTGCTAACAGTAGTTTGCAGCACCCATCAAAGGATTTCCTTAACGTGTACAGGTATATTCAGTTAGCTGGCTCTGACCTTGCAACTTTCAAAGTATCATTTTTGCTGAATTGCATGGAATTTGGATTAATGAACAATATAATTCACAGATGTGCAGGTAGTTTAAATACCCTTATACCAAACCCACATCTCAAATTATTCAGGGTTTCTCATATCCTAAATCAATTAATATTCAGATAATCTGAATTTCAAATCTGATATTCTTGGTTCCAGGTGAGCTGTGCTGGTACAATATTTGGGCAATTGGTGCCACGTACAAAGATTCATGCAGTATATATCTTGGTGCAATAGGTAATGCAAAAACCAGTGTAAACTAGTAATTCTTTGTTTAACTTGCAGGTGAACTACTGGAATTCAAATGTAAATGAGGTCCAGGGTGTTGTGATAGATCAAGAAGGGAAGGTGGTTCATCGTCTTTTTGGAAAGTGGCACGAAGGCCTTTATTGTGGGGTTGCACCTTCAGCCAAATGTATATGGAGGCCAGGTAAGAAGCTTGTAAGAAACTCTGACAGGTACTGTAGAGTAACCCGCAACTATGTAAAGCTGTTTTAGCCATCATTTTAAATACAGAAAATACTACTGGGGAAATTTCTGGCTGGACAAATAAACAAGAATTTATGCGAGTTTATAATAATGGTAAATGGAAAACCTTCTTACAGGGCATGGTCTTCTACATCTCAATCTGACTTCTGGTCAAATATTCTAGGGTGTTGGGATCAATGTAAGAATAAAATGAAGAAAAAAATTGGATGTCTGGGCCTGCCTGCCTTTTCACAGAGAGCAGGGTAGCTTATTTGGACTCAACAAATAGGAGGTGCCAGTTTATTGAGTTTTCTTAATGTCTTTATTAGCCTAAAGGATTGGCCTTCAGAGATGGTGAGCTCCTGTGATTTCAGGAGCTGATTTCAACTTCCTTACTGTTTGCTTAGGGGCACTGAGGTTGGGTTAGTCATCCTTTGCACCTACAGTGTCTTTCATACATGCAGAGTAATTACCCAGGAATTGTCATTATTTTTAGTATTTTGAACCCTACTCTTTACTAATAGTATTTTGAACCCTACTTTGCACCCTGCTCTCTGCAATGTCTGCTCCAACTGCCGTTAACTGTGCCCAATCAATCTGCAAGTGAGCGTTACAAAATTAACTCTGAAGATCAGTTAAGGTTAGCTTTTATACAGGTATTTGATAAGCCCACTTTCTGGGGAACAGGAAACTATGTTTTACTTGAAAATCTTGAAAACAGTAATTTTTATTTAAAAAGGAAGGAAGATCATAAAATTTTTGAATCTGTTAGCATGTAATTACAACCTCTGCAGGATAAGCAGTTGAAATTAAATTTAGTGAATGTTGTTCCACCTAGACAATAGCTTTTGATGCTCTTTAATTGTATGTAAGAGTAAAATATATTAATTTTTTTGCTGTTATAATTTAATAAATAAATGAATCTCTTGCATATTTAGAGTAATAGTTTAAAAAGCTTTATTCTTTCTCATGAATATTCATACAGGTTCCATGCCAACCAATTATGAACGTTATTATGGCTTCACGAGGTTTGCTATTGAGCTCAATGAATTAGATCCTTTACTGAAAGATCTTCTTCCTACAACAGACGCGCGATTCAGGCCGGATCAAAGGCAAGAATGCTTATTTATATACTTAATATTTGGTGGCTTTAAGGTTGGGTTTGGCCGAGAATTGAATTTTGTCCATGTCTTTACTACAGTCTGAACTAAGCTTTGGAGGATTCTGCTAGCAGACAAGGTATTCAATATTGCAATCAAATTTCTGCTTTACCCAGTTGAGGGAAAGTAGAAAGCATCTTATTGGTATCGTAGAGCTATAGCGCAATCTTTGGGCAGATTCCTCATAACAAACTGTAAATACGGTCTCTGAAATGTCATACCCTCCTGCTACAAATGAAAGCAACGTTAATTACCTCTTAATTCTCAGTCCATAGTTCTTCAATGTTTGCGATATGCTGAATTTACTAAAGAAAGTGTATACCTTAGGCTGTAAGTCAGGTATGTCTAACTGGGGAGTCACATCTCGGTTATTCTTATTTTATGAGGTTACGACCAGATCTGCAAATGGGTACAACACAAACAGGCTTGACCTCTGCTTGCCTTTTGTGATGATTTGTGCTGGAAAATCCCTTGTTCTAGACATTGTATGATTGCTATAGCACCTGCTGTTATTCATACAGGCTTCTGGAAGAGGGAAATATAGAAGCAGCAGCATCTGAGAAACAAAGAATAGAGGAACTCCAGAGAGGCCGGAGGAGATACATGGAAGAAAACAGCATTGAATATGTACCCAAATTTTTTAAGTGAGTCTATTCATTTCACTAGTAAGTCTCTGTTTTCTATAGTGTGACTGGACAAAATACTACAAGAATTACCACCAATGTAGTCTGTTAATCGTGAAAGCCTGGAAAATGGCAATTTTAAGAAGAATTATCAGATACCTGATCTCTGCCTGAAGTAATTTTTGTGTAGTTTTAAGCTTCATAATTGAAAGATCTTTTTCTGACAATAGGCAACAGCTGTACAAGCTTGCTGCACCCCTTGGCCAATGGGGGTTTTTTTTGAACTTTGAACTGGAAGAGAAGTATAATATTAGGATCTAAGATTTAACTATGTTACTGTTTTAAGTCATTGCATAAGCAAAGTAATAAATACCGGCCTGAACAGCAACATCATACATTTTATATATATATATATCTTTATTAAATCTATATATAAACCTATATATGTACATTTAAATTACAATTTATTTATTTTTGAGTGGAGGGGTTTTGATAGTTTGCTTTTGTTTTTAATTAAGTATTCTTCTGAAACAAGGGATAGTCACACCAAATAGCCTGATGTTTATTTAGCACGGGGAATTAAAAGTTAAAAGATTGAATGTGCTTGATGCAGTTTTGTAGTGGAAGATGAGCAAAACACAGGAGTGACAAATAATATGAATGGTTGATCCCTTGCACATAATAAGAATCTGTAATGACCAAAGAGGCTTTATGTGGCTTTAAGAACTGCTCACACAGATCAGACAACAGATTGGCTGTTTTCTAAACCTTCTACTTTTGACACAAGTAGAAGCTGATTTTTATTTTTAAATCCCTGACTGTCCTTCTGTCCTTTAGAAATAAGAAATCAGATTTAGTATTGGGTTAGATCGGGGAGGTACGGAATTTTATTTCATATTGCATAAGAGTAGAGATCTATGGTCAGAACTCTTTTTTTCCTCTCTCACTTTGTTGCTGTGTTTTGTGTTTTTCTTTCTGCAGAAAAGTTATTGATGCTAATCAAAGAGAAGCCTGGGTTACCAATGACACCTACTGGGAACTGCGGAAGGATCCTGGCTTTAGTAAAGTAGAAATTCCCGTACTCTGGTAAACTGAGAATGTAGATCTAGTAAACATATCACTCTGAAGAAAAAAATAACTATGCACAATATGTTTCTTATAGCTAAGTGTGGTTTGTGGGTCTACGGAAAAACCTATCATTCGCATTTATATTCATCTTTATAACGGACTTTTGAAAGTGCATTAGACCAGGCCCCTGACCACTTCTGGATCTTTTTAATTTTGCAGCAGCCATTAAAAAAAGAAAAAAAAGAAACAGAAACCTTTTAAAGTTTCATACACTGAAAATTCAGAACAAAAGAAGCAGATGAGTTATCCAAAGTCACTCGAAAGAGGTGGTAAACGCAAAACTGCAACCGGTGCTTTAAACAGACATTAAGAGTAATGTAATTTAAATTAAAAAAAAAAAAAAGGAAGAAAAAGAGAAAAAAATCCATTTTGTTTCAACTATTTTTGTTAAAACTCTTGGGTCACAACACTGTCATTTCTGGGTTCAGGTTAGTCCTTTGGTGTGATGTGTTTGGACTGACCTTTGTCAAAAAGATACGCTTTTCTGGAAGCTGTTCCCATTCATATGCCATTGTTCATGCCTTAAACAAAATATGAAGATGTACAGTAAGTAATTTTAAAATATGTATGCTTAGGCTTGTGTGAAGGGCAGATTTATAAAGCAGTAGAATTTTATCATGATATAAATATTGGAGAACCTGCTTTATTTAAAATCAAAAGGCAACCAAACATCTAACTGTATTTCAGAGGAATGAGATCTACTGTACATGCTTTAACTTTGGGAAGCTGAGTGTATAATCAGACTGAAAAGAAACTGCTAACTTTAAATTTGAGACAATTTTGGTAAATGCATATGAACTACTAGTCAGAAAGTTCATATTCTCAATGACTGATGCTGACGTACAATCGTCACCTCTACCATTGGCTGGACATGGTCTCACAGTGAATCTCATTTCCCCATAACTGTTTATACAATTAGAATTCCCTGAAGCTTTGCAGCAGTGTTAAAAGCACAGAAAGATTTTATCGGAAGGTCTCTGGCTTCTCTCCAGAAGCTGGATAGTACTGTAAATGCAACTATTTTCTGCCGCACACACTGTTTACTTTACTGGCTCTGTTTTTGTCCCCATCTACTTTTCTTATCTAAATTTATATTTGAGAGTATAGCAGAGACTGCCATGCATTGTAGCTAAGAACGATTACTTTTGTTGCCAAAATAGCTTCTGTGCAAAATTATATTTTACAGCTTTTCATAAAGTGATTCTATATTTTTTGATTAAGAACCAAGTCTCTTACGTGTTGCTAAGCCTCTGTTAAAATATGTGGGAGAAGCCTTGGCACTTTCTATTTGGAAATCTCTGAAACATTAAAAGCAGGAGGGAAGGTTTTAATAGAAGGAAAATAAGTAAATTTATTAGGTAAAAACTGCATTCCGTATGGTGTGATCTGGTCTTCCTTTTATGCATGTATTATACATCTAGTCACTCATGATGGGTTAGATTTCATGCATATACACTGTATTTCTTTCTGCACATACACAGCGTACATATTGCACTTGAATTTTCCTATTCAAGATTGATTTCAGTACTGAAACCTACAAAAAATGACTAGCCAGCAGAGCTACTTGAACAGTTCTCAGTAGACTACCACACCTACGCAGCTCTCTGCCTGCTTCTTCCTTTTGCAGAGTTGGGTCCCTACAGAACTGAGATTACTTTATTTCATATGCATTCAGTTGTCCTCCTTGTTTGTATGGCATAGCAATTGGCAGAGCAACTAGCTACTAAGGAATTCCAATTTCTTCACGCAGTTCTGTTATCAGGAAGAACTATGAAAACCTAAAGAAAATATTAAGCAGACTTTTTAAGAATTGTGAATGCTCATGAATCGCTTATGAATATTTGGTATAAAAAAAGCTGTGTGCAGATTTAAAAGATTTCTTCCAAAGAAAATTTCAAATTTTTTCAAGAATGATGTCTTTATCTTTCCTAGTTGAACCTAGTCTGATTTATTTATTTAGTTAGTTAGTTCTGCAGTTATTATTAAAATGAAAATCTATCAAAGTTTGGGTTTTTTTAAATTGTATTTGGTTAACTTCATCCTACTGGCTTTAATGAAATTACACTATGAATCAAATTGGCACATTGTGTGCAAAATGACAATTAATTATCTTGTGTCATTTTCCTTAAAAACAACATTATTAAACATTATTGGCCAACTCATGCTCCAGTCTTTGTGTGCAGTTCACCGTGATATTAAAAAGCATTATGTGTCTATGACTGCAAGTACACTTGATGGGTAGAACTGCATGTCCTCAAATTTTTTTTAAAGTCGGCTATTAATTTAAATACAGAAATAAGGTCTTTAGTTTTACAGTGGTCTACTAGTGCTTTATGAATGCCATTATTTGCAATGCAAACTGAAACTTGGTGTACACTAAAGATGCTATCACTGATTTAATTATTTTTTACAATTGTTTATTTGACACTCATTGAAAGAAATAGCATTAATATTTTTAGAATTAAAAACATGCTACATGCTAAATCTTTTTAGTCTGCTACATGCTAAATCTTTTTATTGAAGGCACTTTTTAAGCCTACTGAATGTTAAATTTTTTAATTAATAAGTAGTGGAAAAAAATGCATTACAAAATATTTGCAGTCTTTATCAGAAATTGAACAGTGCTAGCAGATGTACTGTAAAGCAATTTTTTAAGTGCAGAATTCTCTGGATTCTGTGCAATAGCTTTTTTTTTTTTCCCTGTAACCCTGCGCAGACATCATGACATATTTTGCGCTGTTTCTAAAGAGAATGGGTTAACGGAGGATAGGTCTGGGGGCTTCTATCCAAATTAGAATTTTTAGACAACCTGTGAAATTTCAAGAGCACTGAGTTGCGGGGAATAGTGGGCTTTCCCCATTCCCTGCCAGTATCGCACAGAATGGGTTTTCCCACGCGGCAATGAGAACGTGCTGTTGGCTCCATTTTCCGCCTGGCACCCATTGTAAGCGCCTGCTGCTTTTCGGCAGGGCGGCTGCTTGGCTCTCCCTTCCCAGCACATGGGATTTTTCCGCCCCAGGTGCAGGTCTTTGCACTTCTACTGAACGTCATGAAGTGTCTTCTGGCCCAGTCCTCAGGTCGAGCGGCGTCCTGATTTGAAGTTCTGCCATTTGGCGTGCTGTCTCATCCTCCTAATTTAACGTCATCTGCAAACAATGTAGCGTGTAGCCCCTCTGTCCTGGCCCACCTCACTGGTGAGATGTTGATTGACATGGGCCACAAAATCAACCCCTGCAGGGCTGTCCTTGTTGCCCCCAGGGTATAAGCCATTCATCAATGCCCTTCAAGCCTGGGGATTCGGGAAGTTTTCAGCCCACCTCATTCCGCTCATCCAGGCAATATTTCCTTTTGAAAGGCATGAAAAATATTTACCCACTCAGTAGATTTAATTACTATAGGTTTGGTATGCGATGAAAATTAGTGCAAATCATTTGACATTTAAAACCTTTTAAACCATTTAAGAAGTTCTAACTTTCAGCACAAAGACATATCCTTTGCTTTTTCCTGTGTTTTCTCAAAAGACTTAGTTTGGTACAAAATACACAACCCTTATGCTTTAGTTTCACAATACTGAACTGTACTTTCAATTAATATTTTAAAAGCATACCTTAATTTGTTCCCTGTTCTGGGACTGCGGATATGATAGGGTAATAATAGCTATTTTCATCAAATTTAATGTCTTATAAAGATTTAAATAGTTTCATTCCTCTTTTAGATCTCTATTAGCAAAATGGTAGTTTTTTGGCATATTAGAAATTGTTGTCTCATTGGGAGATACAATTTGAATATGAGTTGATTTTCATATGGTATCACTGTGTTTAAAAAGTCATCTAGGCACCCATTCTAATTTTAGACAGATGTAAGTTGCATGAAATAAACTTTTTTGTATTTGGCTTTAAAAGCAAACTCCCGCTATAATACTCTTTTCATCTTAGAAATAATGTTAAACTTTTTTTTTTCCCTCATTTTGAACTTCTGACTCTAAATGAGCTTGTACAACATTTATGGATTTTATTTGAATAGCACATGCTAGACATATGTTAAGGATTGCAGTATGTATACATGACACAGTTTTGAAAGATACTGCCCTTAATTCCCTGCTGAACACTGTCAGAGCTTTACGGGGACAAATAATACAAACCTTACGGCACACTAGGAGCCAGCTCTGGTCCTGCCCTCATGGGCACCTGGTGAGGAGCTTGTGTCTGGCCATGCCCTCTGTTTCCTGTGGAGGTAACATGGGATTTTCTGTCCCTCGAATTAGGCAGAGTGGAGCCCAGCGCGATGCAGTTTTGCTCGCGGAGTTTCTCTCAAAAAAATCTGAGTTTTTAGAAATACCCTGGAAGAGAGGGGAGGTTCATTTGCACTTGCACAGTAACCAACAGGGCTGAATATGGCAATTCTCTGTGAGTTTTGCAAAACTTGCTTTCACTAGCAAAGGTCTGTTAGTATAGAGAAGGTTTGTGTGGTCTTCTTGTTTTATAGGAATTTGAATATTGTCTGGTGCAGAGATAGGCACTTGCTGTTTAACATGCTGTTAGCTGCAGTCGTAATCTAAGGAATTAGCTATTTCAGATGTCATTACTAATGCTGGAGCTGCATAATGAAAGTAAAGACAAAATCCACGTGAAAGGAAAGGAAAGCAAAGCATATTCATATGCTAAAATGCAGGAGAGGTTAAGTTTGAGATTTTGGCCCAGCTGGGGGAAAACGATTAGTATTATCAGAAGTGTGAATGGCCTCATGGGTTACCCTGTGTTATATACAGACCTGGGGGAAAGCTAGAAAAGTTTACTATGTCATAACCGCTTACCTTGGCAGCTGCTGAGACTGAAAATACTGTCTTGGGTTTTTTTCCTGTCTCTCATTAAGAAACAGTCATCAAAATTGTATAAAACTTGAATTTGCTCCTTAAAGCATATCTTGACTTCGTCAAGTTGAGGTAGGCAGTGGCAACTCAGGTTTTTTTGTTAATGTGCTCAAAATTGCAGAGGTATATTTAGTTTAAAAAGTAGTATAATTTTCCACTTTACCATCCCTGGTTACTTTTATTGTAATTCTGGTATCACTCAGAAGTAGTTTCATGGAGAAAGGTCTTTTTTTTGTGGTTTGGGTTTCTTTCTTTTTGTATTTGTTTGTTTTTAACAGACGAATCTAGACTAAGTGCATTAATAAAGGTTTAATGATTCCTGGGGAGGATATCTCCCTGAGCTCCATTAGAACAGTGCATGGCATCCACAAGAATACTGCAAATCTCAGTAAGCTCAGAGAAGGAGGAAGGGCAGAGAGGGGGGGCTGAGAATGCGGGAACCAGCCTGCTGTGCACCCACCTCTCACGGGTCCCACGTCCCTGAGCCAGACAGAGACCTCCAGAGGCCCTACCTCAAAACCACAGCTCCACAGGCGATGGCTCCAAAGGGGGGGCTTCCTTCCAGAGGCGGGAACAATGCTTTGTGCACCGCCGCGCTCTGGGTGAAAATCAGCGGGCTGTAGGGAACAAGCTGCCTTTTGGACAGATGCCCCACGTCTACCTTCCCGCACCCTGGAGTCCTGTGCCTGGGCTGCCCAGGCCCTTTGCTCTTGGCTCACAGTCGGCCTCTCCCAAGGTGAAAGTCGGCAGCTACTGTTTACCAACCTAATGGTAAATAATAAAATACCATACCTAAAACCATAAAAATACCATAAAAATGCCATACCTAAACCGACCAAACAAAAAGGCTTATTTACAGAAATTTATTTTAATTTTGTATTATATAGTGTTAAGTAGACTCCTTAAAAATCAGTTACGTTATTTGCTCTTTAAACTAGAGAATGTGAAACACCTTCATTCATTAGCTTTGGTGTAAGCTATGTCTTTCTTCCACTAAACTGAAAAGCCTGTTTATAAAAGGATCTTTATGTGGTATCTTGCAGGTTTAAATAGTGATAGCAATGTACTTGTACACATCTCCTCCTTCGTCAAGTTTTGTGGTATATAAACCCATCATATCTTATTAAAAAAACCCCAAAACAAAGCGAAAATTCCCTTCCTTGCAATCTTTGATAAACCTTAGAAAAGGGAGGGAGAGAACAGAGAATGGTGAAACTAGTCACAGCGGTTCTGTCAGTGGCACAGCTCTAACAAAATAGAAAGTTTTCCAACTTTTAAGAATTAAAATGTCAGCAGAGCTACTGAATCTGTTTCAGGCAGGTTATCTTAATACCATTTTTTTTCCACTGATCCATGACAGCATGAAAAAAGGGAAGATTGGTGACATTTGCTCTAGAATTAATTCTGAAGGTGAAGGGAATATTTTTATTCCTTTTATAAATAAAAATGACTGTAGCCAGCATTTGGCTGAAGGTGTATTGGTAACGTGGACAAAGACAGTTACATATTTTATAAATAAGAAAACCATGAAGTTGTAATATATAATCAGCAGTGTGTAATATATTCTGTCTCGACGTATGAATAATTCATTGAAGTATGGTAAAGCTACTTATTCGTACTCCTGGAGCAATGATCCAGATGTTGTCTCCTGTGAAACACTAAAATGTATTTCCATATTGACTGCTACTTTTAATGGTCTGCATTAATGAAAAAGGAATATCTTATGCTAATGTATAATGTTGCTGGCCCAGAACATTAGGTATGCAAAAAGGGAAGAGGTAAGGAGATTCCTTCAAAAAGTCAGAAGTGGATAACTTATCTTCTACACCTTGAGTATCAAAATGATGTAATGCTATAGAAGAGTAGCATGCAGTGGTAAATATTCAACCAGAACTATTTTTCTTCATTGAGGTACTCAATGTGCCAGTCAGTGTAGCCACACTTGCGACGTCTTTTTCTGAAGTTGCATTAATACTTATGATTGTGTTTGTGGCCCAGGGATTGATTTGTCAGGTCCACCGAGGATAATCAGTGTTAGAGTCAGGACTGCAAACTCGGATTTCATTGCTAGTAGTCCTATGCTGAATGCTCTCTCTCTTCCTTTGTTAAATTCAACTGAACAAGGAATATTATAGTAACATCAATAGCATTAATGTAAGGTTAATCCTCAGTGCTTTCCAGGCAAAGGAAAATTCAGGATAGCTTCTTTAACTGTGTTGAAGAAATACAGACAAGATCTTCAGTTGTCTTCGTATTTGCGTAATATTTTATAAAATATTTTGAGATTGGATCACCAATAATAACATTACGCATATTAAACTTGCTTTGTCATCTATGTTGAAGTCAACATGGAAAATTATCGTTCCAATTTGATGTTAGAAATCAGTCTATTTAGTTCTTGAACTAAGTATTACTGGTATTCTTTAGTGATTGAAATGTAGTAAAACAGATTCAGATCACAATAAATTTTATTTTCAGCTGAGTCTCAAACAAGACTTGACTATTAGCTGAGAAATAAATGCTGATGAGTGTATTTTCTTATGCAGGCATAAATGCAAAGATGGCAACTTTCACCTTAGTTAAGCTTTCTCTCTAATTAGCAAAAGCACTGTTCTTGTTCCTTTATAATTATTTCTAAACTAATTATTTTCAAACATTCATTCCTCACTAAGAATTAATTACATGTGAAGTTTGAATTTCAAAAATCAGACATGTTTGGAACTCCACAGACAACGAAGAGTGGTGCTTCTGCCTTGCACCTGATGCTCAGATCTTGCTAAATCTCTACCTCTCTGAGCGGGGTGGACCTATAGTGCTTACTGTAAAGTTTCATCCTTGGACCAAAAAGAAATTTCAGTGGGCTTTTCCAGATGGGTTTCTTCTTTGTATATTGATTTGTGTCTTCGTTATTTACTATAAAATGAGTAAGAAATCAAGCTGCTGGCATCTGATGTCTGAAATCTTTTCCTTCACCAAAACGCACAGCAAAGCTCTTGTTCTTTATCTGTTGCTGCTAGATTGTCTGAAGTGGATACTTTATTTAGCAAGTAAAAAGCCATCATAAAATTAAACTACTGTGGTATCCAGAGACATCATTATGGTAGTTCTATACTAGGATATTAGGTACATTTTCTTTGTTGCAACCAATAGCAAGACTTTTTTTTTTGTTTGTTTTTATCTACTTTCCTTTTAATAATTGACTGTTTGGTGAATTATGATTTCTCTGTATTTTGACAGCAAAGAATTCTGTATTTTCTCTCATTTTTGCACAAAGCTAATATGAATTGGGAATAAAGTCACACTTTTTTTGTGAGATTAGATCCCATATGCACATGTATGAAATGTAGTAAATTTTAGTATTTATACTTTGCTCAGACTCTGAGAATGCCATTAGAAGAGTGAGGTTTAGATTAGTTGTCAGTTTTACGTTGCCTTACTGAGCTTCTTTGCTTTTAACAGCCTTTAATTTCAGATTGGAAACAGCCCTACACCAATTCTTTAGCAGGCCAAAATGTCAAAACCTAAATAGTTAAAAGGGCATTCTTCGCTGATTGCCCATACCCCTGTGCTCATTTTACAAAAAAACCCCCAAGTCTGTTGATTTCTTGTACACCTCTTTGTGTAGCATACTTGTAAAAGGAGGTCCTCAGAGGCTTTCCACTGTGATATTGCTATTATGTCAGCTAGAAAGGTATACAGAAACTCACTTTGCTGTTTTTAAGATTAATTTAAAGGCAAAGTGCTTTCTAGAAGCCTAACATATAAAACCTTTTCTACTTTTGAGTACTGGGTAGACAGCGTCTCTTTTAGAGGGATATAACGGACTGTAAATAGAAAGGGTCTGTATTTCTAGGTGCACTAGACAATTTTTTCCCTGTTGTTTGAAAGCAGTAGAAAAGCGTTAATTAAGGGAAGGAAAGAAAGAAAGTACGAAGTGTTTTTTTTATAATACCCAGCTACCCAAATGTTGTGGAAGGCATTATTTTTCAGTGCTATAATATTAAACATCACCTGCAGCACCCTTAATTTTATGCTCAGAAGTTCACTGTGGACTTCCATAATGAGATGATGCAGAAAAGGATACCAGAAAATAAAAAAGTCAGTACCATAATTTCTAAGTAACTCAATAGAAAAATGATTTGCAAATATTTGTTTTGAAAACCGTATAAGCTACTTAAAGTATTGCATTTTTTAAAAACGCAAGTTTGGTCCTTCATAGTATATTCAGTAATTTAACATTTAAAAAAATAATCTTGATTACTTTCCTGCAAATGCGTTAGTTTGTGCTTGAGTACTCACAAGTTTGGGATGTCTTTCAGAATGATTCTTCTTTACCTCTTATTAATTCTGACTCCAAATACTGGCTGTAATTGTGCCTGTAAAAACAGTTCTATTGCTTACAGTTACTAAGCATCAACAGCTGAGGAATAACATAGGTAGGATATAATTTGTGTATTCCAAATCTATAGACTTTTATTTTACATGCAAAATTTAACCAGCAATGCAAGTCCCAGATTCTTTTTCTGCTTCATCTATTTGGACTCTGATCATGCACAGGCATCAATATGTACTTAGCATAAACATTGCAAAGTCTCATAAAACTCAGTTTAAAAGATGTAGATACTAAAGGTCAAACGAAAAGGCTCAACAGTGACATTCCTAAGAAATCAAAACAACATACCTGGTTACACCAGGCTTTATAGTACTTGATTCCTACATGGTTAAACAAACAAGCACCTACACAGATGGGGCTGAGCTGCTACTGGTACTCCATTGACCTCAGTGAGCTTCCAGGTGAGTGGATGATCTAGCTGCCCAAATCTATTTCAACTGTAGGGCTGACGTACAGTCAAGCCTTGCTATTCAACTAGTTACACTTAAGCTTAATTTTGAACACGTGCACTGTCTTGTGGAAGATAAATGTGTGAAATACAGCTGGTTTGACTGCTTGCCAGTCAGAGCAATATATTTGACTTTCCTTTGACTCTCTTGCATTTTGGGACCTTGTTCTGGGTTTTGTAGTATTTAAAAACCAGTTAACTTCATGTCTCTGCAAAGCTCCGTTATGTATGACATTTGGAGGAAAGAAGAGGAGATTAAATCAATGACAATTCATTGTATTATGTCTCACTCTGGCGAACTTAATTGTAAGAATATTTGCAATTCCTATCCCTGTTTCCCTTACTTTCCCCAGGACGGTGCCAGCCCAGGGTGAGGGTTGCTAGTACTGTATGCCAACCAAAAAAGGAGACTAATCTTTCTGATTTGTGAAGAAGGGAGTGGTTAACTAAGAGCATGCTCCTAATCTCAGCCTAGAAAAGCATGAATGTGAGAAAGTGCCTCCCCTCTCTCTTTCTAGGCTTTAGCACATAGAATTGCTTTTTTTGGTGTATCAAATTCTCTGGCTACTTCAGAGATTGAACCTAGCCAGGAAGGAACAGTAAAAAAACAATTTTAAGTTCCTGCGTAACACAGCTGCAACACTTACTCTGTGTCTTTGCACTCGCGAGTTGGTTTTAAACATACTGTTGTAGTAATCCAGAATGCAGGTGAGGCTTCACGCTGACTACCTCTCATGCAATAAAAACCAAGCTTATACACTAGTTCATGTTGATTACACTCGAGCATCCTTTGGCCACGTGATTCAGGGAGGTGGTAGTGGGCGGAACAGCAAAGAAAAGAAATTATTTTAATTAAGACTTTATTCCAGTGATGTATGTGATATACACAATACCCATAATTCCAACTGAGGGGGGTCCTACAGCTTCTTGTAGGAAATAAAGGTGAACTTGGCTATGCTATAGTTTATGTTGTACTCTACAATGTAATAAAAGATGTCATCTGTTTCCTTCAGGCTGAGCTGGATTTACCAGGATATTGTGTCCAAAAAATACACACATGATTCTAGTTTCTGAGGAAACATGATGTTCTTTTACCTGTTGCAATGTAATTGGATAATGCATGTACAAATGACTTGTTTAGCCTGCCAATGAATGTTGCTAATGCCTTACCAAAAAAAAAAAAAAAAGCATATTTTTTGTATTTTTTTCCTCAGAGGCAAATCCAAACAATGCTAGATTTGGGAAACTGTTTACTGAAAAGCATTTTCTAATAGATCTCTGAAGAAGTGCAATTGTATAATTATTATTGTTCAGTGCATACAGTACATTGTCTCCATCACTCTGTACACTGCTGCTATTAGTGCTTGTTCTAATAAATCTCAATGTACACTGTTTAAACTGCTGTCATCTGTGTTCTGATTTATTAACATAAGAAACACTTTACAATATGGTTCTTGAATGAACTGTTCTTAACTACTTAAGTGAATTGACTATAAATCGTAAAATTCTTAAGGTATATTCTACACATTGATTTTGGAGAGGTGGGTGATAGTGGCAGCAATAGCACTGAAACAGCGGCTTCTCTCTAGCATCATCCTGTTCGTTTCTAACCTTTTTCTACTGCAGGATTATTTTTATAAAACTTTTTCCATGTGATTCTCCGTGCAGTTCCTTTAAATCTGGCAGGAGCTACGAACTGCAGTCTCAGAGAAGATAATTTTCTTTTTGGCAGTTCCCGGTTTTATCTTCGTGCTACAGCTGGTAAGAGCCTTTTGCCTTTTTTTTTTTCTTTTTTTTTTTTCCTTTCCTACTTCAGCTTGCTCTTTATGATTAAAGGGAGCTTGCATTATATTTCTCAAGTTTCATGAGAGGGTGTAGGGAAAATGGTTCCTGATGTTCTGTAATAGAATTGAAAAAAGAGGTGTGTAAAAGAAAATAAATTACTTGACACCCACCCCTTCTGGCACCTTGGAAAAATAACAGTATGTGGGATTTTTCCATTATGTGTTCCTGTCAGTTGTTCAGCCCTTAAATCAATTACATTCTATTTAAAATGAAGGCATAATAGAAAACAAGTATTTGGTTGGGAGGAGAAATTAAGGTTTTTGTTGTTTCTTGGCATTGTAAAAAGAACAAGTGTTCAAACAGTCTGGAATGCTGCCTGAGTGGAAGCAACAGCAAAGGAAGGGAAAACACTTCTTTTCATGGATGGTAACGATTGCTTTCTTGTGACAGAGTACACATCTGATCTCGTCCAAACCGACGCTCTGAGCCAGGTTGTACACTGGGAGCTTATTCCCTGTTAAACAATTCTACAAGCAAAATTCAGCTCTGGTTTCACATTTGTGTAGTTGGGACCGTGCTTTGCCTCTGAATGCCTAGAAAAGAAATCTAACGCTATTCTGTAACTGTTGCTCAGCAAAATTACTGTGCATAAGTGAAGTGTGGAAAGCTACATCTCATTACTTAATTGATTAAAAAACCCAACACAACACACCTTTGGGAATACATTAGAGTGCAAGAGGCCTGTCAGGCAGCACTACCGATCTGACATCTAATTTAGCATAAAGACTATTACTTAAGTATGGAAGTAAATTTTATATTTAAATTTAATCTAACCAAGAGACAGATGATACTTCTTCTTAACCAGAAACATGTAGGCACTGTGATGTGGTGAAGTGAGACGGTGTGGGAAGCTATTGACAAGATTTCATCCCGACTCAGCTAAAGGAGTTGCCCACAGAAAGCTGTTCCAAATTTCACTGCCAGCACAAAAATCTCTTCCGATGTGATGATACACAGCATTTTTGCCCAGCCAGTGTATCAAGCCACATGGTTCTCCAGTTCCTTATTAGCTTATTAAATATTTAAGTTGGTCTAAATGTTAAAACCCACAAATATGCAATATTGACCGTTCCTGCACCTGAATACGCAAAAGTTTTTCAACTAAGCAATCGCTACTAAATCAGATTAAAAGAAACTATGCTGAAATACCATTCAAAACTAATGAAGTACTGTCATCTAGCTCAGGAGGTACTCTGTAATTTATTTCGAATGAGTGGTGAGTCTAATTTTACTTGAGGCCAGTAAATACAATGTCTTTATATTTAGACTGTCCTTTTTATTTCTGAAAGCTGTGTCTAAGATGTAACTATTAGGCAGAGTAGCTAAGAGACAAGCTAGGTTGTATGTCCCATACCTACATCCCAAGTGTGTATTAATAATGGTAAATTTAAAAAGAATTCAGAACAACTTAATAAAGTACGCATAAACGCGTGTTACAGACATGAATATGGGGTGAAGAGGTGTTTTACCTGTGATTAGATTACATGAGGTTACATTTATAATCACATGGATAAGTTCCAAAATAAAATCAAATATGTAGTTTTTTTTCTCACTGATGGCTGTCTGGCTATATTTCCTTCAGCATAGAAATGAAATTAATTACTAGGTCAAATTTCATGACTACTCCAGGTTTCTTGAGCAGGTTTTTTGACAAGTCAGTGGAGGAAAAAAGTATAATGAAACATTTCCAAAAGGTTATACCTGTTGGACTGCAAGCAGACTACAAGTTCTGATAAGGATATTGAGTTATTTTTTTTAACTGATAAAATTTAAGACATATGTTATGTTTTAAGTTCTTCTTTAAGTAGGCTATTTTTGAGGGCCCGGCATTACATTTAGCAGTCAAAGAAATTGGGATGATATAGCACAAGGACATATCCGTTCTGCAGATCTACTTCAAGAGCTGATTTCACTTAAATGCTGGTCAGCCAGCCTGGTACAACAGTATGAGTCAGGCTGCTTTTTACATTTGCTGACAAGAATTTTTTATGCCACCTGTCTGTTAAAATGTTTAGTATCTGGAAACTGCTCAAGTGTCTCCTTATTTATGTCTACACATGTGGGGGGAACAGAAAAAAAAACGGAAACTAGATGACGAAGTATTTTCCTGGCATGAAAAGGGACAGCTTGAATAAGCATAGAGGTGATTATGAAAGAGGATACTGAATTCTTGCTTGCCCTACAAACACCTACTTCATTTATAAATACTCTATATCCAAAGATCCGAGAGTATTTTCTAATACTAGTCGGCTCTTGCAGTGTCCTGCTCAGGGAAGTGATCTATTACCACAGCCACATACAGTAGGTTTCGTAGACTGAGGTTAATTGCCCAGTATCACACAACAGCTGGTGGCTGTGCCAAAAATAAATCCAGTTCAAGCCTTCTGCTCAGATTAAAACAAAAGCAGATGCAAGGAACAAGGTATGTCTACTACTGGAGGAAGTAGTGTATAGAGATTACTGTACCAGTGCCCATCAGATATATTAGCACAGACAATGTGAATTGTACCACAGTAGACGAATCATTTGTTTTCTAATCTTTCTTCAGACATAGTGGCACAGCAGCAGCTACAGTTCTGCGTCCTCATACAGGCGGCTGCGCAAGCCCACAAAGCTGTCCTCTAACACCGACGCACCCACTCGCCGATGCTGGAAAAAAGGATTTAGCCATTCGGGCAGCATCCTCCGAAGGAAAAGTGACCTACTTTAGGTCACACTGGCTTGTTTGTTTCCAGGTTTGTCATCACAAGTGAATAATGCGAGATGATGAACGTAGCTTCATTGCATGCAGTAATGTTTATGTAATAAACGGCCACTTCTTTTGGCTGAAAGATGTGCCTGCTTCTCATAGGTAGTAAGTTTAAATGCAAGCACACTATCTCAGCAAATCTCTGCCTGGAGTACTGTTGCATTTCTTTCATTAGCAAATCCTTCACAGCTAACACATTCATCAGACCATTAAAATACTGCCAATAGTATTAGGGCAATTAAAAAAAAGCAAAAGTGGGATATTTCATACACTTTACCCAGTGATAGTCATTTAATATCGTATTATTTAAAGATGGACACATGAAACATAGATTAAGTAGCCTGCACACCAGTGAACAAAGGTCTGAAAGCTGAAAGGTAAGTCTGTGGAAAAGCATATAAAACTATCACCAGAATGTATGCTCCTTAATCTCTTTTGTGTTTCCTTTTCATCATTAACATGGCTCTAGTGAGAAGCCAGTGAAGTGCTACAAAGGAGCCAACTGTGCAACACATTCCCCTTTCATCAAGTCAACAGACATTGCTTGTATGACGGCGAAAGGGGGATGATGACAACCAAAAGCTGTAGAGAAGCCAGCTAAAATCCACATCTTGTGGCCTTTCATTGGTGTAATGCTTACAGTAGAGTGCAGCTTTTAATACTTTGGTTGCTGGGCAAGTGTCACGCTATAACACAGCACCTCCTGGCAGGAGAGCTACCTTTTACGTGTACTGTAGCACAGACTATGAATATGTATTATTGCAGTCTGTTCTGTGGCAGAGAATAGAAGGAGGTTCCAAGAGAGTTTGCTTGAGCTGTAAACCTGGAGTATTGTATAGGAAACATAGTGAGTGTGTCTATGTGTCTTCCAAATGGGCTGCTAAAAGTGACCTTGAAAATAAATTAGAACAGCCCTAATGGTATGCTTTAGATATCTATAGAGAAAAGGACAACAGTGTTTCCTGCACCGTTTTAATTTTTTTTTTTTAAATCCGTTCTAATTGGTGAAGAAACTGTTCATGCACAAAAGTCCCATATAAATAAAACATAAAAGTCCATTAAAATGCTTACCTCTAGAAGCTTCTTATTAAAATTTTCTCCTGAGACTACAGGTAGTGGAATATTCAAAAGGATCTGGCTCCACAAGAAGTAAAACATGCTTTAAATGTGGGGAACTTAAAACATTTTGGGAGTAGGCTTCTGATGAGTTGCCTCCTTGAATTTCTGAGTTCTCTAACTTTGATATGGTCTATTTATCCTGCTGCCCAGAGAGGTTTCCTTAAGGGACCAATTAAGTTTCAGATCCACAAGAAGTGACTCATTTTTTTTACTGCTTTACCAAATTGAGAGCTTAATAAATTAAGTCTACACAAAATTAAAATATTGCCACAGCAAGTTTAATTGTTCCCCTATACTGCATAATTAAAATAGCATTTGTGAACCTATTTAAAATTTTCACTGCACTTGAACTATATAATAATGTAATACACGGAAGTATCTCTGCTGAAGTTAAGCCTGCTGAAAACCTGTGTCTTGCTTTAACTTCCTCTATTTCCTGCAATGGTCTCTAAATACAACAACGCTTTGTGGGCAGCAATCACTGTGACCATTATGCCAAGTGACCCCAGTACCACAGCAAACTGCTAGACCTGGAGTTCAGCATGACAGTGGTGCTTTCTTCATGCTCAGGAACTCTGGGGTTTTGTACGTCATCGTATTAAACTGGCTGGTTTTGCTTATACAAAAGAATCTCTAGGTAAGCTCCAATTTGCAACAACAACAAAAGTTAGGTGCTGTTACCACCACTTAGGTAGTAAAAGAAAAAACAAACAAACAAACAAAATTGGTCCTGTAAATTGTTATTTTTATGAAACAGGATCTATGTTGCACAGATCCTTGCTTTCTAGGGAAATACTCATGCCATCTGCTGGAAAGTTAAAAAATTTAGCAGGTGTTTCTTCAGTTAACATTTTATTTTGCTGGTTTTTAGGTGTTAAATTCTTGCACTTGTTTTTTGTAAAGATCTATAGGTAAATGTAATACAGTTCAAAGGCACTTAAGTCAAGTGGTCTTGTGTCAAGTAACTGACAGCACCTTTTTGTAGACTAAGAAGATAAACAATCATCTTAGATTCTTCACAGTACCACCATAATTTGGTACTGATTTTGTGGTCTTAACCCTTTCAAATGAAACACCAACCCAGTTTATCCAGTCAGCTAACACTAAAGACTGCTTTTCTCCCCTCAACTGACTGGTTAATCATACTAATTTTATGATATGGTTGAATGTGACAGGAAACAAATAAGAATCAACTCAGTTCACGTAGGTTACAGAAACATCAAAATTGTCTGCAGATGATTCTAGAATTCTGGATTGAAATTAGTAAGATAATTCCACATTTTCAGTTCCTTGGACAAGCCTCTAGCTTACACACACCTTAGGTCAGCCTATAAATGCATCTTTAGCCACCCCATAATTACAGGTATCCAACATTTCTGCAAGGATAATGTAGGATAACTATCCAATAATAAACCAAAAATCATTATGGAGTTACCCAATAACTACAAAAAGTGTTCTGCATCCTCAAAGGTTATGCAGAAAGCAGGACTGTCCTCTAGATTTTACTATTAAACGATTTCCAAGTTCATATCAATATGACATAAGGAAAAACCACAGTATTTAAACATGAAAATTCTTAGCTATATATAGCTGATACTTGCCTGCTCTGTTACTACCCCATGGCTAAGACCCATTCTGAAGAAACAGAACTCATCCTGCATATGAAGTAAACTATCTTCTTGTTCACTCCAGGTGAAGTTATAGCAAAGAAGCTGCAGAACACAGAGCTGAATAAGCTGCCCTGAAACTGCTGCCTGTGCTGAGGCTTGTAATGTCCGTAGGCAAACTTAGACGCACCTGCTGTCTGCTGAGGATGGACAACTCAAACATAGGCAGAAGAGAGGGTGATAGTTAGGAGCAGAGAGCAAAGTTAAGCTAGAGTTATAAGGCCAGGAAAATCAATTAAAAAAATCTGTAAGTAGAACATGATATCTTTATGTCACTTCATATTTTGTCTTGCACAGAATCCCACCTTCCAATTGTAGATGAACCTGCTCTGCAGATGAATCAACAAATGAGGCTTCTGCCAGTAAAAGTCTTGATTTGTTTATTTATTTGCAAGGGTCAGAGGGTATGTAATTAGAGAGAGAAGGAGTAACACAAAAAAGTGTGTTCTCACGACTAAGAAAATGGGTAAACTGGAGGAATAATTTGTCTCTGACACCAGCAACGAGTTTGTATGTGACTTAGGGGGGCTCACTTAAGAACAAAGGTCATCATAGATGGATACTAGGCACTCAGGGGCGGGGGGATTTTTTGGTCATATTTTTTAATTTAGTTTTTAAACAGGTGCCTGGGTCATGGTAGGCGTTCTGACATCATTCCAGTAGTGTATAAAGATGGGCTAAGGGTGGGCTAGAAAAGTCCTTTTTTTCTTCTAGGAAGCACCCTGCGTAGTGAAGGCAGATGGGGTGGCTTGTCACTGTCATTACATGGCTCTGTGCTAAGGGGTACAACGGAAGGGTGCAGCCCTGGCACTCCCCAGAGGTAGCCTTGAACCCTCATGTGAGCAAGGATTTTCATCTGCACAGCATGGTGAGAGGAGGCAAGATTTTTTAATTCAGGTGCCAACTCAGGCATAATGTTTGCACAGCATGTTTGTCGTTTATTGGTTGCCCAAAATGAGAGAGTGCCAGGACTGCAGGGATGCTGAAAGTTCCTAAGTACACTCATATGCCAAGTACTAGAGGGGTGGGGGAAACATCTTAGGTTTCTTCACTTGGATGCGCAAAATTAGTGAACGTTTTCTGAACGTGGCGATGTTAATATATCTGCACTCCTGTTCTCTGACCTGTGGCAGGAGGATGATAGAAAAAGCTGCTGCAGCATTTATGGTGGATTATAGGGTGTTAGAGTAACAGAACTACCGCGTAAACATATCAAATGAAACTATTTGTTATCAAAATTAGTGCTAGGATCAGATGGCGTATGATCTATGACCACATATTAAGCAAGAGAAATACAAATACATGTTGAATAAACAGTGCCAGCTGAGCTTAATAACCTGTAGAAAAAAATAGTACCCTGTATAAGACACATAGAGGATAAATCTAAACCAAGACTGAATCGGCAATTTTAATTTAGGAATTTTCTAAGCTTTTCCTTCACTTTAAAACCTTTTACAATCTGTTAATGTGTTTTGATAGAGTAAATATCTACAGGTTTTTTTGCTAGTGCAGTGTAGTATGAATTACAGTCAGACTGAATTGCAGCATTTCACAGGATTTCTGTCCAAAGTCTATCTACAACCAGTTTTGATTTTTCAGTACCCTCTAGAGTAAGCAGAAAGTCTGCAGCCCTTCCTTTCATCTTAGACAGATGAGGTCATTTACTCCTCTTCTGCCTTTTTATTGGGCTTCCTGATACTCTGACTATTTAAAAATAGTTGTGGAAGTATTGGAAAGAACTAAATTGAAACATGTTAAATTATTAAATAAGTGATCATATTATAAAAACAGTCCTTAAAATACTTCCAAGTGAAAACCCTACTTCAGAAAAAAAGCCAACCAAGCAGAAGTTTTTACCTGGCAACCAGGGATAATATTCATATTAAACTGTAGCTTTACAAGCCTGTGTCTGACGTTTTAGCTCCTGTAACTGCAAAAGGAGTCTCTGGGAGATGTGCTATAATGTTTAGCAGCTGTATGCTCACCACTCTTGCAAGAAAATCAAGTCATCGTTTACATGCAGATGGGTCAGCTCCTGCTGCCTCCCTCAAAGACCCTCCACGGTGCTGTCTACTGACTCTCTTCTTTCCCTTTGCAATTTTATATACTTTTACACTGATGTTTTCCCTCTGGGATCCTTGAGCTGCTCCTTAATCCTATATCAATAATCTCTCTTCTATCTGCAATTTTACTTCTATTGTTTTGCATAATTTCTCACAACTTATACCTACAGCTGGCCTGTCTCAAAACTATCCCGTGAGTTGCAGACAGCTGAGCCCATAGGAGAAGAATAACAGATCATGAAAGCCCACCACTGTTTCAGCCCCAGCCATCTCCAATCTTAGGCCTCAGCCCAGGTGTTTCCAAAGACCTCCGCACCGCTTATTCCCCAGCTGAGCTTTCACAGGTAGGTCATGCAAATGCTGTTGAAAGGCAACACCATCTCAGCAGACTGACCGGCTTGCAGGGATGTGTAATTCAGGCGGTCTCCCGGAGCGCGTCTGGGCTGCTTTGTTGGTTGTTGGTAACACACTAGAATAAAACGCTAGAATTCAGCTGCAGCAAGGACCCAATAAACACCAATACATCAGTAACTCCTAATGGGAAACTAAGGACAACAGAAGTTACTGTCTTGTGTTTCTAAGATTGTAAATTCTGTTTTCAAACAGCGGCATTAAACTGCCAAGGAAAGGGCAACCATTTCCCTCTCGGTTTACACTGCTAATTCATTATTCATCATACAGAGCTAGAGAGCTTAACTGAAGGTCTTTGAGAGAAGCTCGAGCAATACGCCATAGAAGCTTGGTAGCTAAGATGCTGTTGATTCATTCCAAGCAAAATACAATTTGATCATTCTGACAGCTTTTTGTTTATTTTATTTTTTTTTAAAAAGCATGTTAATTTGTTTTAAGGAACATTGTAAAAAGAATTGAGAATGGGCTCGATGTTACACTCGGATGTTACTGGAAGTTACTCTTGATACAGAGCTTTTTATTGTTTTCGTTGCTGATGTCATAATATGTTTGCTGCTGCTACCAAAAACTTTGTTAAACAGGTTGGGGATGGAGGAAGACTAGTTCCAGTGCCTAGTCTCAGTGAAGCTGATAAATACCAACCTCTAAGCCTTGTGATTAAGAAAAGAAAATGTTTGCTTTCAAAAAAATCTAAATTTGCTTCAACACCTTTCACATTAAAAGACATTCTTCAAGGGGAGAAAGAAATTTCTGCAGGTAAGATTTCTATCTTTCTTCAAAGCAGAAAAATGCATGTTTTCTAGTAAACACAGAACAGTAGACATAAACTGCTCAGGTAGTATGATGGTTCTTTAGTACAGGGGTAATAAAATTTGTTCTGCTTGGTCAAGTTATAAATATTTAAGGAAAAAATACAAGTCAAGCTGGTAAAAAAAAAGAAGGAAGGATTTTCTGGAAAAAGGGTAAAAAAAAAGTCAATTGTAATAAAAAGCCTTGATATTTTCTGAACTGATATGAAACAAATTCATTTAAGCCTTGTGTTTTTTCACAAATCGCAACAGATTCCTGATAGATGTATTGGTGTCTGTTGATTAATTGCTTCTTAAAATTTCTTTTTAACGTTCACCTTTCTCTGTATACTCACTTTTAAGTATGTAAGAATGGCCTCAGTTCTGCAGCTGTTCCATGTGAGTAGTTCCTGGTGTTGAACTGAGCTCTGCATGGGCAGAAGCATTTGACAACAGCTAGCTGACTGAAGTAATTGGATTTCCATAAGACTTTTTTTCCACATTTGTAATCTTTTTTATGTGTTTAAAGAGCTTAACTGTGTTTAAATTGCCTTTGCTATGCAATATCAGAAATTTTTGGGGAGATTCTATGAGAATTAGGAAGTGCAAAATTGAACTATACTGCCTATATTTTCCCATACCTCCCTTTGAAAAGCCCATGTAATTCTTGTCTACATGCTTTGTTTTCTCAAAAGTTTCCTTGCTTTGTTTTCAAAAAAAGGTCCATTTAGACAAAAGTAATGGTTACATTAATTGTGCAACAAATGCATTATTTAAAAACTCTACTGAGACAAACAAGTATGAGCACAAGATGACAGAAATATCAATTGACCCCACAAAGGGGTAATTCCAGGACACCAGCATGATGAAAAAAAAATTGAATGCCACTAATCCTATTAGTCTTACATTCAGGACAAGTCAGCTTGAAAAAAATTGAAAAATCTCATTAAGAAGTCTGAGAAAAAGGTTGCAAAATCTCATTAAAAAGTCTCACAAAACCTTACTAGTCTTTTCTGTAAAGGTTATATGTCACATGCAGAATGTATTGTCCTCTAATGTAAGCAAAGAACTGTGTAATTGGATTTCCTTTTTTATGTGACCGATGCAAGCATTTGCAATCTTTATAGAATTATGAAAAATATATGAACCTTTATTTTTTTGGCTAAAAAGAAATATAAACAGGATTCATACTAGGTGACTTCATGTCAGTTTATCCTAAACGCTTCAAAGAATTTAAAAAAAGGAGTAAACCCCAGACTCTCAAATGTATTTGGATGCCTAATCCCTGTGTTCCATCCACTCTATTCATTTTAATTTGGTAACCAATGTGTTTTAATATTTTTCTGTTAGTGTAACAGAAACATGGTTAAGGTTATAAAGAAAACATTATAGAAAAGCTTTGGCACCTACCCTTTAATTGTACAATAAATTGATGCAAACTTTCAAGTAAGTCAGAATTAATCTGTGTTTTTCCTTAAAAATAAACTGATGTAGTCCCTGGAATCATCAGGTATACAGAGCGAGTGTGGTTAGTCTTTCTAATCATAACACATCAGGTAAAAGGCAAAGTTAGTACTATTGGCACACCCACGTCTTGTTCAAGTTATGCAGAAATGAAGAAATATGTTAGGTTCTTTTCTACTGCATCTACACAAAATTCAGAACTCACAGAATTATTTTACACACGGTGGCTTTCATTTTGCTCCTAGTTTTAATATTCTGTGTGACCTCCACTAAGCCATTTTGTGTTTCAGATCTGTCATTAAACCCAGAACAGACTACATGTCTAGTTTGTACAAGTACCAACAGCATACTTACAGATTAAAGTACTTTAGGAGAGTAGTGATACGCACAGAAATGTATAAATAGCCCTAATCACCATTTCATGCTCAGGACATGTCACGTGCAGGAGCACGGGCACAACTCTGCCAGAGAGGGGCACGGAAATCCCTCAGACCCCTATGCGCTCTCTTTCCATTAGTCATCAGCAGTAACACCAACAAATAGGTGCTCAGTGCAGCTCTAAATTTCACATCAAAATGGTTAAGCACATTAGGAACTGTACTGTTTATTCTTTTCTTGCTGTGTAAAAATTAACTGCATTCAGACTTCTAATCACACAACGGTTATCTTTTACTCAGGTGTCTCATCTTACCAGTTGCTCAACTACGAAGACAAATCAGATGTTTCACTTAATGGTAGAAGAGGAAATCAGATAATGCATGATGTTGGTTTTGATGTTGCTGGATCAGATTCTGTTGCCTTTAAAGCTTCATTTGGCATAGTGACCAAACATGAGGTTGAAGTACCAACATTACTTAAAGAACTTACTACAAGGTTATATTATCTATTTTGTCTTCTGATTCCATAATTATATTTCATACAGTTAGGCTGAACCTCTGAAATGGTTAGATTTTGATTATTTTTAGCCAATCAATAGCAGCCACCATCTGGTATTTTCCAAGAGTCTCAGGTTGGATTGCTGGGATTTGATACATGACCTTCTGTATAACACAGACTGTAGATTTTTTCTGAACTAATTCTTATTTGAATTACAGCACATCTTTCAAGGGAAAAAAGAAAAAATCCAGAAAGGGAGAGTTCATCCAAGGTCCTATCTATGTTATTCCATACTATTGAAAATTTGAAATTTACTTTGAATCGCATTACCCAACTTCATGTTTCAGAAGTAGGATCTCTTTGCCTTTGATGAACTAAAGTGCCATATGTATTATTGCCTGTGTGTATATTTCAAGGTTTTATGAGATTATTACACAGTCTTTTCTTTGAACATCAAAGTAGGTTTATCTACTTGAATTTTTCATAACCTTCTGTGGCTATTCTCTAAATGCAATCTCCATTTTCCCAACATCCTTGTTGAACTGTAGAATTTAGAAATATGATGTGACTAATTCTAGGTGTAATCCTCTTGTACATTGCAAAGATTATCCCTTGGCCACAGCGTCATGCGAGTGAATACCAGTGTTGCATCCCCATAAAGGATTTACTATGCATGATGTGACATTAGGTATTTTAAAATGTATTGTTTCCTTGTACTTATTTATCAAACAGTGTGTGTCATTTTGTATCTGTAACCTCTCTTGTTCTGCACCTGCCTTTTCCTGGTTTATTTGTTTATTATTATTAATAATAATAATAATGTGAACATTATTATTATTAATTTGGAATGGGGTCTCCAGATGAAAATATTCAGTGTTATAGGACTAAGAGCCAATGCCTGTAGAAATTTTCCTACTAACACTTTTCATGATTGTTTCATGTTTATGAGTAATATAGATTTGTTCAGTTATAGTTGATGCATATCAGTTAACCAGTTTTTAATCCATTGAGGGTATGCCAGCTTGCATAGGCATCATTTAGACTTCTAGCCAAAACATTGTATCATTGTAAGCTTTATGGAATCCCAAAGGTCAAACATTACAGCTCAAATTTATTTTCCATACAGAATTTATTTTTCATAAATTCTTACTGATTGACATTAATTATATCAACTTAAAGGAAACTTTTATTAATTAGAGTGTGTTGACAGTTCCGTATTGTTGCTAAGAACAATGTCAGATGGACACACTTCGAATTTTCTAGGATGTTCCACATATTCTCTGACATTTGTACATTGCTGGCTTTCCTTGAATTTTCTAGTGTTTCTTTTCCCAAACACTGAAAATCAATATTAAGTTTCCAGAGACCTCCGCAGTCAGTTGTTTTACTGCTATGAGGCAGGAGTTATGGTGATTTATTTACTGATTAAAGTTACTAATTGTTAGCTGCTTTGTCAATTGCTAATAATCTCTGAATTTCCTTCCTGCCTTCCTCTTGATTTTAGAAAAATAAACTTTGATCATTGCCTAGTCCATCAATCAAGAAAAAGTAGGATGGAAATTTTGTGCGTGGTCATGGAAAGTATTAGAACTACAAGGCAGTGCTCATTAACTGTCCATACTGGAATGCGTGGAGCGACAATGAGGGTAAGTATGTTTGACCAAGCTCTGTAGCCTAAATGAACAAACATAAAAAGCTCATTTTTTATAATTTTGTGGTTGGGTTTAATTGCGTTTTTACTGATGTAAGCTCAGAAAAAAGTCTGAAGTAAATCACTATTATTGCATTGATGTAAACTGAATTAAAAGTTGGTCTTTTGTTGGTATTGCTTATGTGACTGAGGGATGGGAAATGCATGAAAGGATGGCTAGACGATGAGCGATTGCTTTGGATGAAGCCTCAGCAAAAATGTGGAATTTACTTCTTCTTAATTTGAATCTCTGGTAAACATAGAACCTACCTGTCATTATATTCATGCTCCATAACACATTGGAACATCAAGTTGTTATTATTTGCAGGGTCAACATCTTACTCTGTCTTACGTTCTTCCTCCGTCTCCCTCATACTCTTCAGCATGTTTAAATTATTGAATCTACAAATCTTCTGAGGTTTGCCCCGTATGAGTATTTATAAATCATTCACATAATTTTCAATGAGTGATGCGTGTTAAGTTACTACCTCTGTATCAAACTTTATTAAAATGCAAAGTTGTTAATATAAAATTCTTTAGTGGTGAAATTTGATGTTTGGTTTCAAAGCTTTCTGTGGCATTTTGTCTCAATATATACAGCTAAGATTTTTTAAAATTTTTTTCATTTCCATTTGTAATTTTTTTTTATTTGATTCTTTTCTAAATTACAGTTTCAAATTATTGAAGATCAGAATTCTAAAGGGCGAGACAAAGCCATTGTTTTTCCTGCGCATACAACTATAGCTTTTAGTGTATTTGAACTTTATATTCATTTGGATGGTAATTTTGGTAAGTGATGTGCATTTCTGTCATTATTGCTATTATTTATAATGATCTGAAATTTTAAAACAGTTTTCTTCCTCTTGATATACATAAGCCCTGATCTCATACAATGGTATGCTTTAATTTCATGCCTAGAAGTAACCTGACTTTCAAAGGGAAACAATTCTTGAAAAGATAAACAAGGCAGGTGCTAGAAAATAGTTTGTCATGGAAACATTTTTTTAAAAGTGTGATTTTGTCTCTCTCTCTTTTTTTTTTTTTTTTTTTTAAATTCCTGCAGTTGCATGGAATGAAAAAATCACTTCCTTATATTTCTAGCTTGTAAGGCACAGGCTTATGAGACCATCTGATCAGTTTTGCATAAAACAGGCAAGTAAAAAGACCCAAGTAAAGAAGAAAGTGTGCAGAACTTCTAAACTAAGCTAAATTTTTTTCTGTTGGGGTTTTAATTTCAGTCGGATACTCATTACCGTATATGGATATCTGAAGCTATTTAGGAAGAAATAATCACAATTACTGGCAATTAATAAAAAAAAAGTGTTTTTCTCCTTTTGGGGGAAGGATAGTGCTTATGCATTTACATTATTTGCACTAATTAAAGTGTAGCCTATAACATTATCAATGTTATCCATATTGTTTGTAATAAACCAGAAAGTCCGTTTAGGATTTGATTCAGTACTTTGTAACTTCAAATGCAAAACTCCCTACTGACTAGAGTAATGTTAGATAAAGTTTAACCAACAGATTCCTCTGTGAGAGTCACTGAAATGTTTCAGGAACTCTTGGCTCTCTATGGCATTGTGGCTTTTTGTCAACAATAAGACAAAAGACCCAGTTAGGGAATTCATCTCTGTCTGTGAAGATCTGTACAGCACTATGTTTTAAAAGTTGCAAATTGCTCCATACCCTTTGGCATACACTGTATAAAGCTTCCACGACAGGAACTCTGCATTGTAAAGGATCTTTTTACTGAACTGTGAGATACATTTCCCCTTCTGTAAAAACTTTATACTCCAAACCAGGCATAATTACTGGATTAAAAGTAACAGAGATAATACGGTATGGTAGTTCTTTATATTCACTTCCATAAGGCTCAACATTCATTTCAGGTTTGAAACTGTTTTCATTTTATTTTACCTTTATGCAATTGTAGGTACCTGGCACAGTGTTTTTTCTAAAGTCATTTTCAATGAAATAATCAATGAAGCTGATATTGGTGTTTGCATAATTATGGCAAATTCGCAATTGAGAAAGTTTAAAACATGTTTTTTCAGTTTCTTGTAATAGATTATCCTTATATATCAATTTAAAGGTTTTCTTTCAAGTTACAGATAGAAACCAAGGTGATACTTATTTTTATTTAAAGAAAAAAGTTTTAGTAGTTGATTTGATATTGGAAGAGATTACTACAGAACTCACAGCCTTGCTTGTTATTTCTCATTTTTAGTTTCAAATGAGATCATAGAAATATTTCTCCTGCAGTCGCAGGGCTTCCATTTAGATGATATCGACTGTCTTAGTCCCTTAACGAGGCCCTAAATTGTGTGTAAACCAAAACAAACTCGGACGATTTTAAAATTCCCATCTAATCAGCGTCATGATTCTATGGGCTACTACTGTGTGCAGACTTGCATTAAAAAGTGGTACTAGCCATTAAAAACAATAGCAAGGCTGAATTTAATCACTGTTAGCTTTATAGATTAGAGAGCATATTAAACTCTGTTGCGCATTTATTGTTTTTATATTGTGGTCTTCTGAAAAATTTATTTTTACAGAACTCTGTGTGACTCCAATTTCAAAAGGAGGATTTGAAAAAGAGAAATCGGGATCATCTTCACTCACCAAATTAAGGAGGTTAAAGAGTAATCTGTTTCATCGAAGTATGACTTTTGATACTTATATCCCAATGTCTTAGTTAATGCATGAAGAGTGTATTTTTTTCTTTAATTTGTGTGCAAGTTGAACGTTTAAATAAGAAAATTTCAATAGAAAATGTACCTCAATTTATTGTGTATTAAAATGATTGTAAAGTTATTAAAATTTATATTTGAGAATTCCGACTCTTTCTCAAATAACAAATCTATAGTATTGCTGTTCATTAAATCTCTAAAGATCTTAAAATAAAAATTTATGGCTGATGATAAACTGGTATGGAGTAATTATACAGCTAACTTCAGTTAACATTAAGTCTATTTCATATGCTTGCCATTTACAGCTAGTGTTATGCAATACAAGGTACAATCTATAAATAACATTTCAGTATAAACTCTTTAAATATCAAGCAATCTTAATTTAATATTTGAATGTACTCTTTAGGCTATATGTTCACATGGCAGGGACATGGGCAGGAAACAATCATATTTCTCTTTTCTAGTTCTGATACAAACACAACATTCAACAAAACTGTCACTATAGCTAGCTGTATTTTCTTCAGAGCAAGATCCTTTACTTTTAACACTCTTTGACCCAAATATTTTGGAAATCTGTGAATGTGAGTATGAAGACAAATGTTGAACAGTAAATGCATCCTTCTAGAGGCTGCTCTGTATAGGTGTCCTTGCTCCATTGTATCCCATTCTTGATCAAAGGGCTTTTATGGACCAAACCTTCACTGTTGCTCCTGTCCACACTAAGGGGATAAATCTTCAGTGGGCATCTCAGTAGCTGTAGCTACCTAAAAGTTTGTCATCCA
Organism: Chionis minor; assembly: GCA_013398295.1. Classification (NCBI taxonomy): domain Eukaryota; kingdom Metazoa; phylum Chordata; class Aves; order Charadriiformes; family Chionidae; genus Chionis; species Chionis minor. The sequence continues at coordinate 161,938 of VZSF01004559.1, forward strand.
ATCTAAACTAATCGATCCCTGAAGAGAAAGGAAAAAGGTAGGTGGTTCTAAAAGTGATTTCTTCCTAGGGTGTTTGGATGCTCAGAAATCTGCTAGGAGGTCAGCATGGAGTGCTCCAAAATTTCTAAATCTTTTACGTAGAGGCGGATTTTTCATAATTACTAGGGGGGAAAAGAAAAAGAATTTACAGTTCTTAGAAAATAAAACTAGAAATGCGAAAATAAAAATGGTTAAACGGGAAAGTACACAGCTGTGCTTTGATCTGGCACCAATTTTTCAAAAGCTTGCCTTGTGTCTCTCTTTTCGGGGTATTTCTAAAAATATTATATAGGTAGTATACAAAAAAAATACCGGCTTTTGTCAGTGTCTTTAGTGAAATTAAAGAAAAAATTTCATTGTACAGGGCTTTTGATGGAAAGTAATCTGCAATGTGGCATGTTTAGTATGGTTTCATGAATCAGTTGTTATTTCCATAATTAAATTGACAAGTTGCTTTGTAAACAGTTCATAATGGAATGACAAATCATTGCTTTCTTTTTGTGCGTGTGTGTGTCCGTTCTTTTTCAGATAAAAGAGTAGTGGATATCATTGCTAGCTCTGATGCTTACTTGGAGGACCTTTTTACAGATTATTATGAAAAAGCTGCGAGCATGACTGATCTCTCTACAAGCTATCTCAGAGAAGGGTCTCACGTCCGAATTAATTTACTCAATAACAATATCCCCAAAGGTCCCTGTGTCCTTTGTGGAATGGGAAGTTCTAAAAGGGAGACAGTCTACGGATGCCTGGAGTGCTCTTTTAATGGACAAAAGTACGTACGATTGCATGCTGTGCCCTGTTTTGACCTCTGGCATAAGAGAGCAAAGTAACTGAGCTAGGGAAGTGCCTGTTGTCGCGGACATGGGCATAACTGTGCCACAAACTTTTCAGAATTAGCAAATACAACTCAAATTGTTGAAATGCAAAATAGCGAAAGTGCAAAACATTTTATTCCACTATTCTCTTCAAATTATTTGCTTCACAGTCAATAACCTTTTACTTGAAAATGCCCTCGTGCGTTCCCGGACATTGCTTTTCTTCTGTCTAGAACCTTCTCCTTTCAGTATCATGATAATGAAAAATGTACTTTTAAATTGAATTTTCATAATATCAAAATATATGCTAGAACTTACTTTAAGTTTTTTACACAAACTTGTTGTTAAACCCCAATATGTTGACTTTATCTACACTGGCCTATGACGGTAAAATGAGAATATTTGTTAATAATTTAGTGTTCTCATTAATGTTTAATTGAAGTATCAGATTAAAAAAAAAACCATGCTAAAACTTAGCTCAGTCTAATGTTTCATTTACAAAAGGGAAAAACTAAAACTAGGGATAGGTGTTTCATATTAGGATGCTATTGCTGTATGTCAACAGTTTAGATGACTAAAAAGAACCAGCAAGTCAGCCTTTTGCATTTGGATTTGAGGTCACAGCTGCTCTTGACTTCTTTTACATGTTCAGAAAAACACTGCTTAGCAGAAAATGTTTTGCAAGCTTATGTAAATAACAGAACTACATCCTCCCAACAAGACTTCAGGGGTGAGTGATGGTCTGTAACCACAGAAACCTGAGCCTGTTGAGAATATAAACACCAGAGGGCACTACCGAATCGTGGCCAATACTGAGACTGGCTGGTGTCCTGTTGCAGCTCTCCCCTTAAACCGGGGAAAACACTAAGAAATGTTTTTCCACCTTTTAGAATGATTTTAAGGAGAACCCAGCTTTTTTACTTGTGCTGCCACTTTCACTGTGTACATCGGATTATTACATGTTGAAATAAAATACAGCTATTACTTTTCACATGAGAAAAGTGTGTTACACAAGTATTATAATGACATAAGCAGAACAGTTACCGAGCCTGAAGCACTATTAACTATCGTTACTTTTTTGCAGTTTTCCAAAGTAAGGAAAACCAGAATGAAATTATGTTATTATTACTTATTATTTTAAGTAATAAACATATTACTTATGTCTATATAGAGTATCTCCCATCATCTTCCACCTCAGCTAAGTCTAGATTTTTAACTTGGTGCTGCGGAATAAACTGGCTTAGTACTTTTACTAAGTCTAAGTTCAAAAATCCACTTACACTACTGCTTTTTCACAAACTCCAAATTATTCATGTTAATATTACGTCAAAGAGGTTTATTTTAAGTTGCTTTAAAAAACATTCTATTTTTATTTTGTCATTCCACAGCCAGTGTTAATTTATTTTAAGGCCTTTTATAGTTGAATTTGCTGCAAACAGCAATTCCTCAAGAAGCTAGCTTAGGAGCCTGCAGAGGTGTCATTGAGTTACCTTCCTGGGATTACGTTTTCCCCTTTTATTTTACAGGGAATCGAGAAGTTATGTTTTATCTATGTCAACGGGTACTGGAACTATTTTTGTGTGCTTCATAGGACAGAAATAATTATTTTCATCAGTATTTTAAATAATGACAGCGACCGCTGAGCAATACCGTACATTAGGATATGACGCAGGAACCACTACTAATAGATCACGGTGTTTTCCAAGTTTATTTCTTTTGAAATGTCTAACACATTTTATTAGTTGAATGTTAAAAATAAGATTTTTTTTTTACAGTCACCTTAAGAGATATAAAAAGATGCCACTATAAAAAAAATACAAAAAATTATGTAACACAGTATTATTATTTAAAATTCAGTGTCCAGAACACAGCCAAAGATTTTTTTAAGTATTTTAGAGTTCATCATGCTGGTAAACGTTGTACTCCTTTGCTGATATGAAACCATCTCCATCGTGGTCATTCTTCTTAAATATATCAGCTAAGATTTCATCATGGACTGAGGGATGACGTTTTTTGCCATCTCTTGCAAATTCTTCTTTCAAATACTGGCTTATCTAGAAGAAAAGAAAAAAGTCCAACCATTGTGGCTTTTATGCCAGCACTCAACAGCTATCTTCAAGGGCAGCTGGGGTATATACGTCAGTTATTGTGACTCCAGTGCAGACAGGTCGCAAGTTTCTTTCCCAGCAAGTCTGAGACATACTCATGTATTAAAGTAAATTTCAACATTGCACAGTGTAGTTTGCGTAAGCGTACAGAAGCTTTACACGATGAACTGCAGCAGAGGCAGCTCACATAAAGATAACACTGACGCAACTATACCTATAGTTTTATAAATTATTTATTCCAAATTAGTTACGTCATACTACCTCATCTTCAGAGAGCTTCTTGTCACTGTCCTTGTCTATTTGATTAAATGCTTCAACACTGCGAGGTCCCTTATTTACTGCATAAAGTTCAATCTCAAAGATCAATGTTGCATTGGGTGGAATCTTGCCCTGTGCTATGAATAAAAAAAAAAAACCACAAAACATTTAAGGAATCAGACATTGTGGTCACAGATCACACATATGATAAATTTACACATAAAGCAACTTACTTTTTTTGTTAAAAAAAGGCTGTGTTAATATTCAGATTAAACTCTGAATTTAAGTATTATACAGCTAGACAGGAAGATTGTTCAAATTATGTTAGATAAATGATTTTGACATATATTTGCAAATAATAACTTCCCTGAAACATAATTATATTGCTCATATCAATTCAGGTACTTCTAAAAATCAAGAGAAGAGTTTCTGTTGTCATGAAAAACAAGTATTTCTAAAGTTCTTACCCTTTCACATACTGTCATATGACGGGGCTTATTCAGAGACTGATTCTAAGACATATGTCTTTATTAAACAGCTGCAATCTGATTAAATAGATTACAATAATAGACCAATGCTTGTATGTATTTTCTATCTGAAGAAACAAACAGGCAATATCAGGTTTTACCAACTAACTATGAATTATACCTATGGTTAAAAGACTTGATGTAACATAGTGTTTAAAATATATATCTCACTACAAAGAAAGTCATCCAATTCACAGAAAACCCACAACCTCAAACTCTCAACCTACTGAAATATTTTGTCTGGTCTCTGAAGAAAAAAAAACACGTTAGTCTTCATTATTCCTGTGTCAAAGCATTTTCTGGTATCTGATATAAAAACACCACTGCCTATAAACACAGGTCAATGTATCATCCATCTGGCAAAAAAGGGAACTGAAGAGAGACAGTAACAAACTAATGAGTGTCAAAGTAGCCAAAAAAGCATCAAGAAATCATGCAGTGTCAAATTAAAATGTAAACATGCAAGTTGCTTCTATTCATAGCCAAAGCCAGTGAGCATGATGATGTAACCTTGGAGTTTTGACAGAACGTTGAGCTTTTACCCATGCTTCAAACTGAAGAAAAACTAAAGAATCTACTTCATTTATAAACAGTAGGTAAACAAAATTATTACTCACACTACTCGTCTAAACTTTCCATAGTAAAAATAATAGGTTTCAGAGTTGAAAAGATTTTAATCTTTTAAGCTTTAAAAATGTAGTTTTAAAATATATCTGAATATAAATCACAGTTTATATACTACTTACGAAAGAAAGATACAATATTAGAATTCCGTGCCAGTAGTTTACAAATATACATACCAACAAAGGAAAGATAGTAAAGATTTAGAAAGCCACATGCATCCTTTCTAATTCAAGATTAGGCAGGCATCTTCCCCAGCATGCAGGAATGCGCTGAGACAGAGGACAGGTATGCTGTAGGAAAAGAATACTTTCTTGAAGCACTACCTAGAACATACAGTTAACAGTAGTATTAGAGTTAAAGAACATACTTTTATTTGTGTCAGTGTTCTTCCTTGTTGTTACGAGACTTACTTATTAAACATTATGCTTAAGGCAAAAATTTTATTCCTAGCAAACTTCACTGGCTACAATGGAATTGTATTAAAGACAAAACTGGTGCATGGAGTTTTCATATAATATCACTACCAAACAATTATTACAGAGCAGGAGCTATCTTTTCACAGAAACCACTACAACCAAGGCAGAGGTGAATTTAAGTTATCTACAGTTAAGACTGCTGAAACACTGCATAAAACACTGACTGGAATTTTTTTTCTTAAACATCATAAATTCAAATCAGATTTCATGCACTGTACTGTTGCAATTATTACGTAATTTGATGATATTGTCCATTAACTATCCAGAATGCAAGCAGTATTTTAAAAAAGTTATTGCTACTTAGATTAATTCTGTGACGCGCACTGGATTACATTCCATTCTGCTCAGAAGACGCCGAATGTCATTAAAAGGCCAAGCAGTAAAAGTCAAAAACCAGAAACTAAACATGAGGAGAATATAATAGATTAAGATGAAAAATGCTGATATCAGTCATGAAGGTCTTTCTTTTGCTTCATACTATAGCAGTACTTGGAAAAACACATCCAGTGCCACATACTGAATTCTAATGCAAACTGCGAGGCCTGGGTGTGGGTCTCTGATAAGGACTACTAAAACTACATATGAATGAGCAGAATTAGGCTGCACAGCTGCAGTCATCACCTCCGGTGCCTCCAAAAATAATAGGAGCACCAACTCCTACAGCCTTTTACAATACTGTACGTTTGAAAGGGTAAAACAGAGGACAAAGTTTATTATTAAAACAACTTTTTTACCGTATCCTTGTTGTCCATATGCTAATGATGGAGGAATGATCACTTTTCGTTTTTCGCCAGGACACATATTCATCATAGCAATATCTAACCCTTTTATGACTTGTCCAACACCCAGAACGAACCATTTTGGATGACCTTCATTTTGCGTCCGACTGTTAAAAAGAATTGCCAGTGGATAACAGTGAATTTAGTATTTTATTTTTTATATACAAAAATAATTTTAAATCAGCAGTCAGTAAAAGCTTACATTAGATTATTAGAATGCAACCATGTTTAGAGTGCAAGAATATAAAGTATTAACACGTTCTTCTGCTACATTTATAATTAATATAAGGTCAAATCTTGAGATGTGCAAGGGGCAACCTCCTTTTGAAATCAAAAAAACAAGTGAAAAACCTAACTTCTTACAAAAACATCCAATCTTCCTGGTTATATGTTTAGAATCATAGAATCACTTGGGTTGGAAGAGACCTTCAAGATCATCAAGTCCAACCATAAACCTATGCCAAAACCACCCCTATATACACTGCATGCCAGAAACAAGAAATCTGCAAGGCGGCGAGTGCTGGGTGCAATTCACCGCTCAGGAGCAAAAGTATCTTCAGCAGTTCACACCACTGTGGGATGGGATGGGGCACGCATGGGTGTGTTGGGGGGAACCTGGCAATCTTGGCTAAAGTACTGTGTGCTCGCCCACTGCCCTGTTCAGTCTAGCTATTCCGTGCTTGAGCCAGCTTCTGGTCATCTGAGGTGTCCCCGGGATGGCAGCTACGCTGAATGGTGACTGACCAGCACGAAGCTCAAAAGTCAGAGGGCAACACTACATATGTCAAAATCAGTCACTTCCACAGGCAAAAAAATGCAAGTAAAACAGTAATGTTAAAGGTAGAATTAGCCTATTCTGATTTTTTTCTTCAATGATACAACTGGGAGGAGCTAATCAAGATTTTGTAATAAACCAGGCTACTGCCTGATTTGTCCAAATATGGGTAAGGAATGAGCCCGGTACCTGAAGAAAAGGCTCTCCTCCACAGTTCTGCACAGGTTGAGTTCTGCCTCACTAGCAGGATGCACCACCATTAAAAGCAAGGCACCGTAAAGATAAAGCTTTTGCACAACAGTTTCTGTGCAAAGCAAGCTGAAACAGCCTGAAGATAAATGAATGGGACACAGTGAAAAAGCAAAAGCCTACGTGCTGACGCTGGGGCAAAGAGGAAAGCAGCACAAATCGAGGAGGGAAGCAGAAACAGGCAAGGGGCGTAAAGACTGCAAACCACTTACTGTAATGCAGCTGCCCCACACGATGCCAACTATGTAGAAGTATAAGCTATACTCAAGTTTCTGTCTAAAACAGTCTGCGTCCTTACCAGGAGCTCCTCCTCCAAACCCGAGTTTTTCTGCACAGATTACAGTGCAGAACATAGTGTGGTTTGGAGTTTTTTAGCTTTCATTTTTTTCCCCGTCTGCAATGAAGCTGGTGAGGAATCTAGAGAACAAGCCTTACAAGGAGTGGCTGAGGGAATTAGGATTGTTTAGTCTGGAGAAGAGAAGGTTGAGGGAAGACCTTACTGCCCTCTATAACTACGTGAAAGGAGGTTGCAGCAAGGTGGGCATCGGTCTTTTCTCCCAAGTAACAAGCAATAGGTCAGGAGGAAATAGTCTCAAGTTACGCAAGGGGAGGTTTAAATTGGATATTAGGAAAAATTTCTTCACCGAGGGAGGTTTAGATTGGATATTAGGAAAAATTTCTTCACCAAGAGGGTTATCAAACATTGGAACAGGCTGCCCAGGGCAGTGGTGGAATTGCCATGCCTGGAGCTATTTAAAAGCCGGGCAGACGTGGTGCTGAGGGTGGTTCAGTGGTGGTTTTGGTTAGGCTGATGGTTGGACTCGATGATCTTAAAGGTCTCTTCCAACCTAAGCGATTGTGTGAGGTGTGGGGCCGCCTCTCAGCCACCCTCGCAGCCGGTTCCTCCCTCCCACTTTGGCTGGCGACGGCCGCCAGCCCCCCCAAGTGTGGCTTTGGCTTCCAGTTTACCTCAGCGCGGGTCCCTCTTGACCCTCGGGAAATCCAACACCCTTCCAACACTTGGATGAGGAAAAATAAAGGCTGGAGGGTGGGGAAATTCCCCAAGATGTGCTCACACTGGGAGAGCAGCGGGTCCTGCTTCCCCGGCTGAGGGGGCCCGCCGGGCCCGGGCCCGCTCCTAAGGGCGGGCAAGCTGTGCCACGTCCACCGCCGGGCCAGGGCCTACCCGTCCTCCCCGCTGCCCCCCGGGCCCCACCTGCAGTAGAACTTGGATCCGTCGCTGGCCAGGAAACCGTCGTAGTGGGCGTTTAGCAGATCCCCCTTCTTGCTCTTCGGGCTGCACGCCTCGGGCAGATGCAGCACCTCTATTTTAACCTCCTCCGCCGCTGCCGTGCCGCCTTCGGCCTGTGCCGGGGCTGCCAGCAGGGCCAGCGGCAGGAGCAGCAAGGTCAGCCCGCGGCTCATCTCGCTTCCAGGAGGCCGCCGGCGTGGCACTGTGTCCCCGCGGCGGGACGAGGGGGCCGAGCCTGCGCTGCGCCACTGCCTCAGGCCTCCCCGGACGCGGGCAGAGGCCCGACCCCTGCGGCCGCGGGGCGGGCGGTTCTCCGGGCCGGCCCCCTCCGCTCAGGAAGGGACGTCAGGAAACAACCACGGGGGAAAGAGGGGGGCGCGCATGGGAGATGCGGAGCGCCCCGCGGGGCGGGTGGCGCCGCCGGGGCCGCCGCCGCCGCCGTTCGCGCCTGAGCTGAGCGGCTCCGCCTCCGCGCGCGCAGAGAGTCGTAGCGGCGGGGACGGGAGGTGAGCGCCCATCCCCGCGCCGGCGGCGGCCGCCCTTTCCCCGCGGCGGAGCAGGAAGGAGGATGCGGCCC